>JAQJZQ010000008.1:3000000-3227126 GCA_028828865.1 Penicillium sp. IBT 16267x | reverse complement strand
GCGTACGAAGTGAACGTACACGATCTTCAGACCATTCTGTCTCGGCGTTGTCATTCTTCGGTGAGGCCTTGATTTTACCAAGTAAATCAATTAGACTTAATTAAATAACATGTGCAAGGCAGGGCACTTGGACAATCGTAGAATCTGTCTCTAGCTGTAGCGTCTTAGTCGAATCATTCACCGCTGCGATAAGTGTCTTATTATTAGACGCATTATCAGTTGTCACCGCCAGTATACGGTCAGCGATCTGGTGCTTCTGTAGGATCTGGAGAACAACCCTACCGAGGTTCACTCCGGTATAAGATCCAGAAATTGGCTTAAACCCGAGGAGAACCTCGCGATACTCCCATTCCTGGTCCAGGAAGTATCCTGTGATAGCCATGAATGCTTGCTGGAATGGAGAAGTCCAACAGTCAAGCGCAATCGACATTTTTGCACTAGGTGGAAGCCGTTGTAGTGTCTCCTGTTGATGTTCTATAATAAAACCCCGAAGGCGGTCGCGAATCACCTTTCTTGATGGAACGCTTGGTGGTGTGGGTGCTAGCCGTGCGTAGGAAAGGAGGTTATGGAATTCTTGATGCTCGACGAATAGGAAGGGTAAATGCGATATAGTGATCAGGTTCAGGATCTTCTGCTCCCATATTTGCTGGGTAAAGGTAGGCGCTAGTCTTCTCTCGGCCTAAATGATAGTGAATTCAGTATTAGTATTGATATTAAATGTAGGCTAGTTTAAACATACCGCGTCACTAAGTAGTTACTGGATATTACCCTTCTTCGGTATTCGCTGTCGGCACCTTAGCCCATCGAGATGTTTCTGCATCGATGAGGTTCCAGTATGGTTGGTACTTAGATGCTCAAGAATTGTACGGCACCGTTTACATATAACGCCTGGCTTCCCATCTTTGGCATTTGTAACTTGTTGAAACCCTTTCTAGCACTCTGCACGACGGTTTATATCCTAGTTGATCCGCTTCTTCTTACCAAAGTCGGTTTTAAGCCACCACTAAATAAATTCTGCGGTCATTGTAGTTATGAAGACGATGTACTCGTTGATACGGTCTGGTTTGATTCGTGTAAGAGTGTCTGGGGCCTGAGGTGCCACGCGCGATCGATGGGTTAGAAGGTCTAGAAGGTCTGGAACTGATCCAAACTGGCTTTCGGATAGTAGTTGACTCTGGCTTTCGCGTTGGGATAGGGAATCGTCAGGAATAAGGTATTGTAGCGCGTCTAATTGCACACCGTCGAAGCTAGATGATGCGTAGACGTCGGAGAGCTGAGACATGATAGATTTAGTAACCAGAAGATAGTACTATGACTGAGGAGGAAGATAATGAGGAACTTACTGATTAGTTTATATAAAAAGATGCGCGATATTCTTGGGGCATCCGTTCGTCCCTGTTCTACATGCTAGAATTGATCTATCGTCTTTTGTATCCATATAGCTAGATCTGATTGGATAGCATAGTGGATAACCTAATAAATGAACCTCAACGAACCTCAACGAACCTCAACGAACCTCAAATAGACCCTCGCTTACCCGCAGCGACCCTCAAGGGGACCCTCACTACCCGCAGCGACCCTCAAAGAGACCCTCAAGTTGAGAAAATAGTCTTGATCAGAACGGCCAAGTCCAATAATTGCAACCTTTGAACCGGATTTACGACATACCTAGATCATTTGTCCTGAATTCTTAAAGACAAAGTGATAGAAGAAGATATAACAGTTCAAATGATGTAAAAATGAGGGGATTTGAACGACGTCTTTATAGTTTTCTTGAAAAACAGTGGTTCTACAAATGAAGATACACATGGGTTACAGTATCTGCAATATATATATCTACAACTTTACATGCTGTTTTGTCGACAACCGCCATTGGCCACCCACCATATCGATATCATCGAATATTACTTGTAATTTGTAGGTGACCATGCCTACGGTTTACTTTTACATGAATATTTCTTTATAATTCATCATATTGATGGAGTATTCAGTGAAATATCTACAATTGACGGAACAGCTGTAAAAAACAGAGATGAATCATCAATTTTATCCAACCGAAAGAGGTAAGGCGTCGAAAATTTATGCAAATGCGGGTCGTTGAGGGTCGCCGAGGGTCCGCATAGTGAACCTCAACGACCCTCAGGGTAGGTTGAGGGTCGGAAGGTTGGAACCTCCCCTCAAGAGGGGAGGTTCGAGGGTCCGGGGTAGGGACCCATGCGGAGGGTCGTAGCCAGGTCTAATCACCTATCTTACGCCGTTAGGAGGAAACCAGCGTCTATATATAATGGGAGGCAACCAGCTTCTGATTAGCTCCGCTGGGAGACTGGTTATGTCTGCTAACCTCCCCACGAGGTCGTTACGCCTGCTACGCCTGTAGCCCTACTTCTTCGTTCTCCATATCTCCGTAACTCTACCGCTCCGCACGAATCGAATCGAATCGAACTTTTGCCCGGTTCGATTCGATTCGAAATAATTTCGAAGATGACGATTCGTACGAATTCGAATTCACGACCGGTTCGAATTCGATTCGAAGTTCGCGAACTTTTTGTACTACAGCCTTAGGAAAGCGGTAAATGACGTCCAACATCTGGGGTTTAACACCATAGCGAGCAATCGACACCTCATACTGTAGTTACTTTAATAACCAGCTTATTAACAAATAGAGAGATGGCTACATTTGATCAGTTATAAGAATTGAGCAATTCGGTTTTGATTTGAACAAGCCGTAGGGCAGTATCGATATATGCAAATTTCGCCTCAGTCCTGTACTTAACCAAGATATATACTGTAATTCAATCCCATAGATTGCCTAACAAGACCGTAATTTTATTTGTGATCTGTTTTGCTTCTAACTCTATTAGCTCATGGACCGTATTAAAATACACGTATTCTATTAATATAGAGTCAAAATATCCATAGTTGCACATTGTATACAACGTTCAGTAAATGGATAGTCTAATCAGGCTAGCGGATTCTACAAGAACGCGTCTCCACGCGTACGTGCTTTTAGCAAGAACAATATCTAAATCTTGGTTTAAAGCTACTGACAACAGTCCCTTCCGGTGCTCTAAAGTGAGCGATTAATTTAGACACAAGTATGATGTACTAATATAACGGTACAGATGATCCACTCGCTACCACATTCGACTGTCCTAATACCAGGAAGAATAAACGCGATTATGCAGCACTTAATAAATATGGCCTCCTCGCAGAGGATATACCACTTCCGCGACCTCGAAAAAAGACAATGGTTCGGTCCGCCCTTAAGTCACCAACTCCTCCGATTTCAACCTCTCCGACGGCTCCCAGCAATGTTTCTATCGATTTATCGAACCTTGATACGGATATACGCCCTTCGCAATCAATATCTCAGGTCGATTGTGAGATTGAGGGGATGGAAACCAAGCAGAGAGACGGGACTAGGTTGAAAGAGCGGAGCTGGGTGTGGAAATACTACCTTACAACACCTGAGGCTGGTACGTGGAGATTAGGAGATAAGGAGCGGGTCGAGCTTAAACACCGGTGTATTGTATCGCCATCTACCTGTCGATTCTTTCGATTTGCATCGAAATTACGATCTTCAACTACAGCGTTGAAACAGCACCTGCAGCAAACCCACAAGCTCTTTTAGGACGGTCATTCAGAGCGCCAAGGATCGTTAAGCTCATGGATTGCCAAAGGAAAGAAGCTCCCATTCGAAGAGGCTATCTTGAATTGGATTATATCCACCTGTCAGCCGTTTATATGCGTCGAGCAACCTTCATTCAAGGCCATGTTGAGGTCTGCAGACTTTGAGGCTTCTATACCAAGTGCGGACATTTTTTCGCGCCGATTACATCTTCGACTTGATGCTCGATAGTGAACTCCGGTTCTTGATGGCTTCAGCATCCTCAATCGCGCTATCCCTGGATGGCTGGACAAGCCAGAACTCATTGCCAATGCTAGCAATCAATGCTCACTGGATGTCACCTGCTGTCCAGCAACACCGAGCTTGTATTGAGTTCGTGGAAATCAAAGGCAACCACTCTGGAGAGAAACTTGCTAACATCGTTGCGATGGTTCTTGAGAGGTTCCATATATCTAACAAGGTGATGACAATTACAGCTGACAACGCATCGAATGCCTAATTTTCCGGACGAGATGAAGGTAGACTAAATCAGAGTTTGAGGCAAGGCCTCGCGTTTCTTCCACGGATGATAGGTTATAGATGTAGACTACAATAATATCTGAGTCTTTTCTTTCGGTCATCTCCGATTTGTGCGTTATTCTGCCATACGCTGAACGTACGGAGGAGAGTGGATGGAGAGCTTTTTTTGTTCAACTTCAGGCATCTGCATTATTGCTTCGACGGAACCTTCAACGATCCCGCGGTCGGCTACGTCGCAGGCGATCAACTGTTGAATTCACCACCAATTAAAGTAAACCAGATTCGTGCAGCATGTAACCATGGCGACTTACTTAAACGGATAGATTCACCCTCACCTCTATTACTTCACTTTCCTCGTAACCTTCTCTCTAAATAAACGTTGGTAGCTGGACGATGAGTCCAGTCTTAATAGTTGAGTCGTTATCAGTGAATGCAACCTCAAAAATGACATAGGACGCGGCCTCTAGCCGTTGAGGCAACGCGGTGAGGGTTGGGTTCGTCGCCTGTTGGAATGTGTGTGACTAAGTAAGAATATAGTAAAAAGCTAATTAAGGATAAATAGAACCTAATAGTAGATTAGGGTAAGACTAAGATAAATAAGAAAAATAAGAATTAATATAGATTCTAAGAAGTAATTAGGGTAAATTAATTAAAATATAATTAATATAAACTTTAAATTAAAGTATTCCTATTGTCACGGTGTGGATCCCGTGATCTATGTGATGAGATTTACCTAGTTACCAGTTAGCTTAGAGGAAACGTTATGTGGTTTATGTTGCTCGTTTGCTGCTGTCGCTCGTTTGCCGGAGATCCCCTGATGGAAAGGTCATTAGACTTCGTCATGGGACTCCCATGGGACCAAGGTCGGTCCCATGTCCCGTCCCGCGGGTCCCATGGGACGGGACCACCTATCGTGGTCCCTCCCATGGGACGGGACCGTCCCTCCCATGGGACCTCGGTTGGTCCCGTTGACACCTAACCTGCCTGAATTAGGCACGAATTAGGCAATTTTCTTGCATAAATCTTAGCTTACTTACCGTTATTTACTTCTGTTTTGGTCCCAACACTTATAGTTATCGCACTTCCACCCTTCCATAATGTAAATATAAGAAATATTATTGTTTTTAGGCCTTTTACTACCTGTTTCATCGGTCGCATAAGTGAATTAGATAATTTAAGCGAAGATAGAAGGGGGTGGTTAAAATAAGAGTGGTGGAAGTTGAAAATATATACAGTAAACTCCCGTTTTCGGCACAGGCCTCCGTGCACCAGAATTTCGATGTGCCTGATGAAAGTGTGCCGCTAGTACTTGCACTAAACCTAATCTAATAAGCACTAGTCTGTCTTTGGTCTAGAGCAGTCAACGTCCTGTGTTTCCTCCCATAATAACGAGTACAGTACATGTAGTGGACCGAAATATATATTTGCCCTGGTTGTCATTTACGTACTCTTCTGCTCGCCACCATCAACAACAGTCCCAAGGATTGCATGTTTAGTATCACGTCATAACGTGATATGAAACCACTTAGCACATGCTCTTCAAGTAGGGAGTGTACTCAGAATGAAAAGATGCAATGGAGGGGCATTTTTCTGAGCGCCAGATATGCCTTTGATATATATGCCCGCTACAGTATAAGGCGGCCGAAGATGGAGTGGAAATGGCAGAATAATACACGTTCATTGGTTGGTTGAAATGACTAAGCAATAGTTGAAGAGAATTTTCTGTGCCAGACAAGAAATGTGCCGGATGGCGTTGTTATATATGGGAAAAGCCAAAAGAGTGGGTCCGTCCACGAGAATTTGGTGCCTAATGAAAATCTGTGCCTAACCTGGGAGTGCCCAAAACGGGAGTTTACTGTATTTATGTATGTGTGTCTACCACCACTTTCTCCTGCAGATTCTTCTTTTATTTTTTATTCATCCAAATTAGGGTATTAAGCTATTATTTTTTGTAAATATATTCTTTATACCCTTCTCTACTTATATTCCTCTTTTAAACCCCTATACTTTATAATTAAGCGCGTAGTTAAGGTAAAAGTATTGAACTGAAGACGGACTTAGAGAAAATTGATCCTACGGAATAGGAGATGTGTAGATTTAGACCAATAGGAGAGGGCTGATAGACCCACATTATGCCTTGCCTTAGGCAGAAGCTACGTTGATTTCTGACGGCCGTCAGAAATTTTAAATAAGGGTTAGGGACTGAGAGCTATCATACTGGTTTTTTTAGACGGCTGTCAGAATTTCTGTAGAAAAGGGTGGTAGGGATAGATAAAAGTATTAAACTGAAGACGGACTTAGAGAAAATCGATCCTATAGAATAGGGGGTGTGTGGATTTAGACTAATAGGAGAGGGCTGATAGACCTATATTATACCTTAGGCAGAACGCCTTTCCCTTCTTTTATTTTTTTTTCTCTAATCCTCACTTTTCCCTTACTTTCGCGTCTCTATCGCGTGTCTTTTACGTGTCCCTCACGTTACTATGGCATTCCCCTCTGAGTCTTTCACCCCATCTATCTATAGTGATAGTATCGACCCTCTTCTGTCTGATTTCACCCCCTCCGAGGCCCCCAAAAGCCAGTCTACTGAGCTAATTACCCCTCTAATACTACCATCTTCTCTATAACGCGTTGGTGGAAGGAAAGAGTACGCACTTTGGACGGATATGAATAAGACTGAATTCATCGAATGGTGGCTTACAACCCAATACGCGACCACTAGCCCTTATACAAAGAGGGTCCGATGGGATAGAAAGGGCCAATCTTCTAAGGTTTGGTCCTATTTCAACCAGATTGCGAATATCCAGAATGGAACTCCTATGGTCATGTGCAAGAGATGCGATATGATACTTACCCATCCAGTCCAAAATGGGACAACAGGGATGGGAAAGCATTATAATAGCTCTACTTATAAGACAAAAAGTAAGTAAGTAACTATTGATCAGCTTATCAAGCGTGTGGTAAGTTAAGACAGAAGTGAGAGAAAAGTAAGAGAAAAGTGAGGACTTATATCTAATAATTCTTATCTCTACCCTAGGCTACTGATTCATCTCTACGACGCCCTGAATGGTCTGAAGATCGATGGAAGCAGCAGCTTTTAACCACTATCACAAGCCTACGGCTACCATTTCGGATCATTGAAAGCTCTCACTTCCAAGACCTTCTACACCTTGCCCAACAGGCCCCCTCTATCCTAACCTTCCCCTCTGCGAATACGATATAGCGTTACCTACAATGAATCGTCCAAGATCGGCAGAAAGGCATACTTACGATGCTTCCCCTACACACAAAGCTCTCACTTGCCCTAGATTGCTGGACATCACCCTTTCAGCAAGCCTTTATGGCAATTACTGGCTATTTCCTTGATCAAAATTGGGAGTATAGGCAGGTCCTACTTGGGTTTGAACCACTTAAGGGCGCACACACCGGAGAAAACCTTGGTTCTGTCCTATGCCAAGCCCTTGAAAGACATCAGATATCAGACAGAATTATGGCTATCATAACAGATAATGCGTCTAATAATAAGACGATGTTTGACAAGATACAGAGAGAATACCCAGGCCTTCCTCTCGTCCATATTCCTTGTATGGCGCATGTGATTCAGCTTAGTCTGAATGAGCTCTTACATCAGATTAAGGCAAAGCCTAGGAATGATACTGTGGAGATGGTTTAGACTGATGAGATAATGAAGAATGTGTCCATGCAGCGATCTAGAAAGGGAGATATTGCAAATACCTTAAATAAGGTCCGCAGTCTCACTATCTATATTAATGCAAGCCCACAGAGAAGACAAGATTTTCTTAATCTTCAGACTCATCAGTCTAGCCCTCGGTTAGTCCCAATTCAGGATGTGCGGACGCGGTGGAATTCTACCTATCTAATGCTATAGAGGGCAAAAAGGCTTCAGTCCCATCTTGATTCATTCTGTTTAATCAAGCGTTTACCTGATCTAAAGCTTAATGTGGATGAATGGCGACAGATCGACTACCTTCTTTGTCTTACAAAGCCTTTCTTTATATACACCACTATATTTTTAAAGACAAAGGATGTGACGATCCACTAAGTGTTTACGCTCTATAACGAGCTATTTAAACATCTTGAAGCTTCAGTCCGACAGCTTAGACAAAAGAAGGTAAGCTTTACTTATCTCTTACTTTACACTCACCTTACTCTTATATCCTAACCTTACTCTTAGATCAGATGGAAACAGCAGATGCGAGTGGCTCTTGAAGCTGGCCTAGATAAGCTTCGCGAGTACTATCGCAAGACTGATTCACCTGAAACTGGTGATATCTATGCACATGGGACTATCCTCGCACCTCGGTATAAATTGCAGTACTTCCAACGCCCTGAATGGGACGGAGGGCCAGAAGGATCTGATAAATCATGGGATGTTTACTACTATGATACACTTTAAGATCGGATTAGATCCTACCAATCCGAGGATGATTCAATCCTGAGGCCTCGAACGTTTCCACATATATCTGAGATTGATCAGATGTTTGATAAGGAGGCTGAATATGACCAAGACCAGGATGAACTAACGAGATATCTCCAAGCTGGTAAGCTATTACTTTTATCTCATTATCTATTCACTTTTACCCCTTTCTCTAATCTTTT
Source organism: Penicillium sp. IBT 16267x (assembly GCA_028828865.1). NCBI lineage: Eukaryota > Fungi > Ascomycota > Eurotiomycetes > Eurotiales > Aspergillaceae > Penicillium > Penicillium sp. IBT 16267x. The sequence continues at coordinate 3,218,359 of JAQJZQ010000008.1, read as the reverse complement.
TTCTATCTAGGCACTCTTCGGACGACCCCTCAGGTGTTCTGGAAGGACCACCAACATGAATTCCCTATCTTAGCACAGGTAGCCCGTGACGTCTTCTCTATCCCTGCGACTAGCGCAGGTGTTGAAAGGCTATTTAATTCGGCCCGTGACGTCTGCCATTACCGCAGAGGTCGTCTGAATTCAACTACTATCCAGGACCTTATGATGTTTACCTGTCTTACCCAGTTTGAGATGGAAGAGCAGCAGCTTGAATTAGCCCGATCTTTAGAGGTCCCTGAGGAAGGGGAAAATGAGCAACAATCAGATGGAAATGAGGTCATTACTTCTATTAGTGATGATGAGGAAGATGAGCAAGAATTAAGACAGTCTATAAGGGATGGGAAGAGACAAGATGAAGAAGATGAGCAGGAATTAAGACAGTCTATAAGAGATGGGAAGCGGCGAAAGAGTGTTACATCTGAAGATAAGGGTGATTTAAGCGATGATGATGGTTATTTACCTCATTTAAGCCAAATACGTCACTCTAGAAGGGTTAGGAAGGCTCCAAAGACGCATGAGGGATTTGAAATTAGGATGGTCTAATTAAGGTAGTTTTCTCTGAATTTATCTTCACTTTTTGTTCACTTTTCTCTGAAATATTACCATATGAATACTGTGACGCGGCAAGTCTGTAATGGAAAATCATTCAGGATCCTATCAACAAGAGAAAACTAGACAAGAGGGGAAAGAAGGAAAGAACAAGAGAAACCACCATAATCCTCCTTCAAATAGTCCCCAGAGAGATCACATGACTTTTCCATAAGGGAATCTCCGGCAAACGAGCGACAGCAGCAAACGAGCAACACAAACCACATGTTTCCTCTAAGCTAACTGGTAACCAGGTTAATCTCATCACATTACCCCCTTCTAAGATGCGCTCAGTCCCTTTAAGTGCATGGTAAGTTATCATCGGCATGATCATCCAGATCCTCGTCATGAAGCATTGCATGGATCCATTCTTGCAGTCGCAGTGGCGGGCCTGGCTTATTCGGGTAACGATCGTGATATTCCTGAATCTTGTGTGCGGCATTCTTGAAATTAATCGCAGGATACCAAGTCTTATCTTCGTCATGACCCTGCCAATCAACCTTATACTGTAGCTTTCGGTATCTGACTCGAGAGTCCAAGATGTCCTTCACGGTCCATTCCTCACGGTTGTTAATCTTCACTGGAGGCTCCTTATCTTGTATCTGCCCTTGGAGAGGTTCAGAATCTCTCTTATAAGCCAGACGTAGCTTCTCTGGGGCGAAAACTGGGTGAATCATCATGTCGTCAGGGAGCTGTAACTTGAAAGAGTGTCCGACTTTCCGTATTATTCGATATGGTCCCGCGGACTTATTCGACAGTTTCAAACTAGGTCGTTCTTACTTTAGGCCCCTCAGCGTTAGGAAGACTTCGTCTCCCACATCGAAATTAACCTCTCGTCGGTGTTTATCAGCCTGTATCTTCTGCCTATCCTGAGCCACTGAAAGTTACGCCTTGGCTTGCTTCCAGATCGCTTGTAATCCTTCGGTGTAAAGTCGGGCTCTGTCTTCGTTTAGTTCATTTGGTTCGAAGGGAGCCTCGTCCGCCCAATCGAAAGACATGTTGGGTTCGTATCCTCTCTCAACGTAGAATGGTGAGAATCCCGTCGAGGCGGAAGGTACCGACGCCACTGCTAAGTTAATCATAGGCAACCAATCTGACCAGTCGTCTTGGTGATAATTCACGTATAGTCTTAACCTTTGTGTAATATACTGATTCGCCACTTCAGTCTGTCCGTCTGTCTGCGGGTGTCGAGCTATCGACATCTTTCTCGTGATTCTTAGGATCTTGCAAAATTCTTTCCAGTACGAGGAATCGAACTGCGGTCCTCGATCTGATATAATCGAATTCGGAATTCCGGTCCATCGGAGCACATGCTGTACGAGTAATCTGGCTGTTTCCGCTGCATCCACGTCTTTATAGCAAGGAATTGAGACCTGTCGTTTCGTCAATCGGTCCATGACGACTATCACATTGTCAAATCCTTTTCTGTCCTTCGGAAACGAGCAGAAATCCATCGTCATATGTTACTAAGGTTTGTCTGGCGCAGGTAACGACTGTAATAGTCCGGGTGGTCGGTCCCTCCACACTTTGGTTCGCTTGCAGACTAAACAGTGATCGACATATCTTCGTACGTCTGCCATCCATCCTGGCCAATAGTATCTTGCCGAGAGTAGGCGGCTGGTCTTGTCCATCCCTGGGTGAGCTACGGAGGGTTGTCGGTGAATCTCATCGAAAAGTCTCGCTCGGAGATCTCCGTCCTCCGGCACCATCATCTTTCATGAAGTAGCAGACCCTCTTCAAGTGTCCACTCGCTATCCTGTTCTTCCAGAGCCTCTTGTCGTAATTCCTCTAGACTCTCGTGTGTACGATTCGCTTATTTGATTCGGTTAATCAGGTTCAGTTCTTCATTCACGGTGACTGGTGCGATTAGGCACTTCGGTTCCCAGTATTGCTTCGGCAGCAGCACGAATTCCTCTCGTTGCCCTTTCTGTGAAATATCCTTGCGGGAAAGCACGTCCGCTAACACATTCTTCTTACCGGATCGGTACTGGATCTTAAACCGGTAATCCTGCAGTATTAGACTCCATCGGATCTGTCGGGAGTTCAACCTCCTCTTCTCTTGGAACCACTGAAGAGCTTCATGATCGGTAAGCACCTTAATAGCTTCAGTTCGTCTTAGTCTAATGAGTTCTGCTTCCCATTCTTGAAAAGCACGAATGATCGCTAAAAGTTCCTTATCGTAGATTTCGTAAGCCTTCTCCGCCTTATCTATGGTCTTTGAGAAATACGCGACTAGATGCCATGGTTCGTTTTCATCCATTCGTTGAGAAAGTACACCTCCCAGTGCTTCGTCTGACGCATCCGTTTCAACACGAGTCTGAGCATAGGGATCGTAGTGAGCCAACACGGGCGCCTTAGTTAATTTCTTCTTTAGTTCTTCGAACGCTCCTTAACACTTTTCTGTCTAGGACCACGGCACTCCCTTCTTTATAAGTGCGAATAATGGTTTGGCAATCTTACTATACTCTTCGATGAACCTTCTATAGAAATTGCAAAAACCGAGGAATGACTGTATGCCCCTTACTGTGTCCGGGGGTTCCTATTCCTGAATTACTCGAATCTTTCCAGGATCTACGCGGATCCCGTCCACCCCGATAATGAAACCGAGGAACTTCGTTTCCTTCTTATGGAACTCATACTTCGATAAGCTCACTTATAAACCGGCTTCACGTAGCCGCTTCAAGACTTCTTTTACATGCTTCTCATGTTCTTCCAGCGTCTCGCTATAGATCAAAATGTCATCGACGAAAGCAGTTGCGAACACATCCAATATTCCGGTCAGGACTGAGTTTATGAATCTCTGGAAGGATGCCGGTCCATTCGTGACTCCGAAGGGCATCACTTTGTACTTATACGATCTATACCTCGATCGGAACGTCGTTAGGTCTTCTGAGTCTGGGTCTATGCGTATCCTATGGAACCCTTATCGTATATCCAGCTTAGTGAAGTACTCAGCACCGCGCACCCGCTGCATCATCTCATTAATCAGTGGTAACGGGTATAGATCCTTCTTCGTAACTGAATTCAACTTCCGGAAGTCCACACAGAACCGGAGTCCTCCGTCGGCCTTCTTCGCCATCAAAATAGGCGAAGCAAAGGGGGCATTGCTCGGCACGATAAAGCCCTTATGCAAGTTCTCGTAGATGTACGTCTTCGCCGCTTCAAGTTGCTCCATGGACATCTTGTACAGCGGGCAATATCCTGGCGTTGCTTTCTCTTCCAGTTTAATCTTGTGATCCACGCCTCTTCTGTGCGGTGGAAGCGTGTTAGATCTAATCTTCGAGAAAACGTCCGCATACCCATGGTATTTCCGCGGAATGACTCGTCGAATTCCTTCGAGTTCCGTTTCTTTATCCCGCTCTGTGGGTTCAGAGAGTTCCGAGATCATATGCTCGATCTCACTAATGCTAGTGACGAAGATCTCCGATTCCGGCACCCGAGAGATCCTTTCAAATCCTGCTCGGCCAATAGCTGTAACCACGATGTTGCTAACCGGTACGTTCTTTATACGAGGAGCTCGAACCTCGTAAACGATCTCTTTCCCTATAAGGGTTCGTTCCATCTTCTTCACGGTATCTTCCTTATAACTATGGTTATAAGACTTCTTAACCACTAGATCCTTAATCGCGTTTAATTCGAAGGCACGGTCTCTTCTGTCCGCATCCTTCTGGTGTTCCTGATCCTTCTGACCCGTGGGTCTCTTCAAAATCCTCAATGGATATGGCCGCTGAATAGCATAAGCTACTTCTTCTTTCATGATCTCGACTTCTTCTTTCTCTGTCTTTGGTTCTGGCCAAACAAGCCGCAGTCGTTTGCAATCAATCAGAGCATCTCTTTCAGCGCACCAAAGTCGACCAAGAATCATATCATGTCGGCCAATATTGGTGATCAACGCGGTAACTCGTTTCTGTTTCTTTCCTGCAACGATCAGCGGTATCCGGACCGCATGGGTAACCGCTTCCGACGGTCGGTTATCAAACGTAGATAAGGTCACTGGTGTCTTCAATCTTCGGGTCTTCAACCTAAGTAGAATCAGCTTCAAAACAACATTCGTATGTATCAGGATGGACACATTCGCTCCGCAATCCACGAGCGCATTAATCTAGAAAGGTACGTCGTTTACTGTGACTACTGCTGGCACAGAAAAACTTTTCGCAGAAAGCAATTCTTTTAAATCAATACTACTCGCAGTTATGCTAGGAACGCTTAGGGAGGAGACTTACCCTAAGCGTCGACTTTTCCCTGATCGGTATCCGATCCTGAGTCCTCTACGTCGGCGACGGTATACTTTCTATTCTAGTCCACCAGTGTAACGGCGGAAGTCTTCCTTAGATAGTCTCGAGTCATATATCCCTTCTCTTCATAAGTGAAGCATCGTCCTTCTTTCATCAGCGCGGCTCGCTTATTAGTATTCATAAGCTTTAGGCGCGTCGTCGGGGATTCATTCTTTATTATCTTAGTCGTGAGCGTGGTCTTAGTCGATGTCTAACTAGAGGGCGTGCTAGTCGCGGCTCGTCGAGCATCTCGATTCTTCTACTGCAAGGTGATGTTGTGGGTAGTACGTTGGTAAAGGTGCACAAACTTATCGAAATCAACATCTGGATCGTCAACCACTTATATCATCTGGCTCTGTAGCATATTCGGTAACTTATCATAGAGCGTACGCTGTCGGAAATCCTGGGGTTAGCGCGATTCTTCTGCCAGTCTAACGAACTCCGCCAGGAAGTCGTTAAAGTCGTCCTTCGGTTTCATTACCAGCGCCTGGTACTCAACATATGCCTCCGTGGCACGATTCGGGTTATCAAAAACAGTCTTCAGGTGATCAATCAGGTCTTCCATATCTCGGTACGGGTTCGATGCGTCAATCGTCAATCGCGGGCCAATGTGCAGACCAGCCTTGCCCTCACAGAGGCCTGACACAAAGTAAACTCGACTATCGGGCGTCGGATAGTAGTCAGCATTGATGAGCAGCTTTCGGCGTACGGCAGCCACCTAATGATCAAATCGGGGGTTCTTTCCATCAGTCAACGTCGGGGGATTCGCCAGCTTTGCCGATCGCTGCTGGTACTGGTTCGGTGGTCGAGCTGTCTGTGCCGGACCCATTCTTTGGTTCTGCATCAGGTCGTAGGCTTGCTGGTTTCGCTCATTCACAGCGATATCTCGGTGTGCGATAGCCTCGTCGCGTTCAATTTCACATTCATTCGTATGTTCGGTTAGGGTGTCAAGCGCAAGCCGAAGTCGGTTCACTTCCTGCTCCGCGTCCTTATGCATCATTCTCCAGTGGTGTTCCCTCTGGATCAGTTTCTTCCAGGTGCCTTCCAGGTTTCCGGCTATGGCAAGGACAAATTCATCTCGGGTGAAGAACTCCGTTCGGGTCTGTTCTTCTGCTTTAGGGTCGGCTGCTATGGTTACTTCAAAACTCAGCGTGTTCCGACGGTCATCCTTCAGCGTTTCTTCTTCTTCGAGCGGGTCATTCTGTCGGTGCTCGGGGTTCAGTTCGTCTTCCCCACGGGAAGGGTTCGGGTTCGGGTTCGGTTCATCTCCGGCGCGGGAGGATTCAAGTCTAGAGGCCTTCGCCATCCTGGTTCGTTCGTCTCGAGAGGTCATACTTCGATTCGGTTCGGTTCGGGGTTCTGATTGGTGGGGTTGATCCGTTGCCAAGAACTTAGCGGGAAGCTAAGCCAGACAAGTACAAATCAAGAAAAAAGTAAAAGAGTGGTCTAGTTTAATGTGACGCGGCAAGTCTGTAATGGAAAATCATTCAGGATCCTATCAACAAGAGAAAACTAGACAAGAGGGGAAAGAAGGAAAGAACAAGAGAAACCACCATAATCCTCCTTCAAATAGTCCCCAGAGAGATCACATGACTTTTCCATAAGGGAATCTCCGGCAAACGAGCGACAGCAGCAAACGAGCAACACAAACCACATGTTTCCTCTAAGCTAACTGGTAACCAGGTTAATCTCATCACAAATACCTAAAATACTACATAAAATGCACTAATTATGCGGGACCTAGGTTATCTGTATCATGGGACTCTTGGCGTCCCATGGGACGGGACCACTTTTACTGGTCCCTCCCATGGGACCAAGGTCGGTCCCATGTCCCGTCCCGCGGGTCCCATGGGACGGGACGGGACGGTCCCATACGGGAATTCCCATGGGACTGACGATGTCTAAAGGTCATGTGATCTCTCTAGGGAGTATTTAGAGGATTACGGTGGTTTCTCTTTCTCTTTCCTTCTTTTCCCCCTCGTCTAGTTTTCTCTTATGAATAGGATCCTGAATGTGTCACGGGCCAGTGCCCGGTATAAGGTCACGTGAACCACGTGACCATAATAACCTAACACGCAGAACACCTACTCGATAATTCTCTCTTTAAGCTTTTTGTACACAGTTCGTGGCCTAGTTGAATTGAACATAAATTCTGCTTCAGCCCTTCACAGAATGATTTCCATTACAGACTTACCGTGTCACATTAAACTAGACCACTCTTTTACTTTTTTCTTGATTCGTACTTATCTGGCTTAGCTTCCCGCTAAGTTCTTGGTAACGGATCAACCCCACCAATCAGAACTCCGAACCGAATCGAAGTATAACCTCTCGAGACGAACGAACCAGGATGGCGAAGGCCTCTAGACTTAAATCCTCCCGTGCCGGAGATGAACCGAACCCGAACCCTTCCCGTGGGGAAGACGAACTGAACCCCGAGCACCGATAGAATGAACCGCTCGAAGAAGAAGAAACGCTGAAGGATGACCGTCGGAACACGCTGAGTTTTAAAGTAACTATAGCAGCTGACCCTAAAGCAGAAGAATAGACCCGAACGGAGTTCTTCACCCGAGATGAATTTACCCGTGCCATGGCCGGAAACCTAGAAGGCACCTAGAAGAAACTGATCTAGAGGGAACACCACTAGAGAATGATGTATAAGGACGCGGAGCAGGAAGTGAACCGACTTTGGCTTACGCTTGACACCCTGACCGAATATACGAATGAATGTGAAATTAAACGCGATAAGGCTATCGCACACCGAGATATTGCTGTGAATAAACGGAACCAGCAAGCCTACGACATGATGCAGAACCAGAGAATGGGTCCGGCATAGATAGCTCGACCACCGAACCAGTACCAGCAGCGATCGGCAAAGCTGGCGAATCCCCCGACGTTGACTGATGGAAAGAACCCCCGATTTGATCATTAGGTGTAGACATTGACATGGGCCGACCATGGGCCGGGGGTTAGGCCTACGGCCCGCCCATGGGCATGCCCGGCCCGCCCACGGGTCGCCCATAGACACCTAATTTGGCCTGATTATGCCTTATTCTGCCTGAATTAGCCTGAATTTGTTGCATAATTTTGAGATTTCTTACTGTTATTTACACCTGTTTTGGTCTAAACAGTTACTATTCTCACTTTTCTCCTTTTACTACTAGGTAATTATATGAAATATGCTTGTTTATAAGCTTCTGAGTATCATTTTTATCGGTCTTATTAGTGTTTTAGATCTTTAAAAGTGGAAATAAAAAGTTGTTGTAGAAAGTGGACTGTAGAGCCCTGAAAATATATATTTATCCTTAATATAACTACTATAACACCACTTCATTATTTGCTTAGATTTAATTATAGTATAATACTAGGATATTAGGGCTTATTTTATTATTAAATCTTAATTTTATAGCTTTCTCTCTAATATTTATCTTATAAATGCCTAATTGCTAGTGTAGGGTGCGTGGTTAAGATGAAAAGGTCAAGGTGTAGAAAAAAAAAAAAGGTTAAGTCTGCAGGAAGGTTTTCGGGGGCATGGCTCTCAGCGATGAATATGGGCCTATGGGCATGCCCATGGGCGCGCCCATGGGCCCATAGATATTAACCAATAAGATAAGATAATTTGACCCACTATAATATAATTAGATCACTTTCTACCAATTATATTAGGTGTTAGTCTTAGCTAAGGCTTAGGCGGATAGGTGCCTCCTTATTTTCAAAGGCCCTTAGGTTAACTCTTGTCTTACTTTCTCCTCAGTTTCTACTCAGTGAGGGACGTCTGTCTTACTAAAGATGGCTTATCCCCCTGATCTAGCCTCTTCTTCTACCTTTAGTGATAATATTAACCCTCTCCTTCCATCTGATTCCTAGACATTGACATTGTCCATGGACTGTCCACCGTGTCCGTCCATGGACTGTCCATGGACGGACATGGACAAGGCGGCTCTGTCCATGGACGGACAAATGTTAGGCTGTCCATGGACAGCTGTCCATGGACTGTCCATCATGTCCATAATACATAGTAGGATAAATTAATGCTTTATTATGCAGTAATTTTGGTATTTATTTAGTAATATTTTAGAATAAAAGTGAGGCTTAATTCAGACAAAAGTAAGGATTCATTCGATTAATTTCTAATTAATCCTAATCTCGTAGTCCTCGAATCCCTTTAGACGCTTTCTTGCCCGTCCAGATTCGCGTATTTGGCTCTGCATTATAGGTAATCCATCATCATCATCATCCTCACTACCATCAATCAGGTCACCCTCATCTTCAGATACAACGCTCTTTCGTCTCTTCCCAGCCCTCACAGATTGCCTTAGATCCTCTTCATCTTCTTCAATATCACTAATAGGGTCTACATCGTCGATCTGAGGTGATATTTCCTCTGTTTCCCCTTCCTCAGGAATCTCTAGAGATCGGGATAATTGAAGCTGCTCCTCTTCTATCTCAAACTGGGTCGTATAGCTAAATAGCATAAGATCCTTGATTGTGGTAGGATTCAGACGACCTCTGCGGTAGTGGCAAATATCGCGGGCTGAATTAAACAGCCGTTCAACACCAGCACCAGTGGCTGGGATAGAAAAGATGTCGCGGGCTACCCGTGCTAGGGTAGGAAACTCATATTGATGGTCCTTCCAAAATTGTGTAGGGGCAATATTGACTAAGCCTAGATAAAAGTATAGGATTAGCAAAAGGAAGAGGAAAGTGAGGAGAAAGCGAGAGCAAAGTAATAGACAAAAAGGGTGAGAAAATCTAAAGCCTTACCTCCTTCAAGAAACTGTGTTAATTCATCTTTATCTTGGTGGAATCCAGACGTAGATGCAAGGACTCTATCAAGCTCAGATACGTATGTCAAGGCCCGAGTCCTTGATATCGAATCATCTGTAGATTGATAGCCTTTGATCCGGTCTTGTAGACTTTTAAGATAAGACGCATCCCATCCTCCAGCCCAGTCTTTGCTCTTAAAGAACTGTAGCTTATGCTGTGGAGCAAGGATTGTACCATGCGCATAGACATCACTAAGTTCCTTAGCATCTGTCTTCGCATAGTACTCGCGGAGCTTAGATTCACTAAATTCAAGTGCTTCGAGCATCTGTTGCTTCCATCCAACCTAATTAAGAGGTTAGCAAAGGTAAGAGGAAAGTAAGACTAAGGTGAGACGAAAGTAAAGGATAAGACAAACCCTTTTTCGCTGCAATTGTCGCTTTGAAACCTCAAGATGTTTGAATAGCTCATTATATAGAGTAAAGACATTATGAATGGTTACATCTTTGGTCTTTGAGAGCGCGGTAGTGTAGATATAGAATGGCTTTGTAAGACAAAGAAGATAGTCAATCTATCGCCATTCATCTGAATTCAGCATCATATAGTCGACATCAGATAGACGGCAGTACCTATCTAGCTCAGATTGAAGCCTTTTGGCCCGTTGGAGCATCAGATAGGTAGAGTTCCATCTTGTCCGAACATCCTGGATTGGGACCAATTAGGGGTTTCTGATAGTCTTCTGAACATCCTTGAACTTCTCCTGTCTCTGCGGGCTTGCATTGATATAGATTGCAAGGTCACGAGCCTTGGTTAGGGTCGTTGCAATATCCCGTTTCTTAAGTCGCTCTCTAGCGGCCTTACTCCGTTCTTTAGTCCAAACCATGTCCACAGTGTCATTCAGAGGATTTCCTTTTATCCGCTCAAGCAGCTGGTTCAGGCTAAGCTGAATAACATGCGCCATATATGGAAGTCGGATAAAGCGGGCATCTGGATAGTCCTTTTGAATCTTTGCGATCATTGTGCTATTGTTCGATGCATTATCAGTAGTGATAGCCATAATTCTATCAATAATCTGATGTTGCTTTAGGATTGTAGATAAGACTAAAGCAAGGTTTTCTCCAGAGTGGGTGCCCTCTAGGGGCTCGAATCCAAGCAATACCTCTCTATACTCCCAATGTTGATCAAGGAAATAGCCAGTGATTGCCATAAAAGCCTGCTTAAAAGGAGATGTCCAGCAGTCTAGACCGATTGAGAGCTTTGCGTGTTTTGGAAGCATCGTAAGAATATCTACCTGCCGAGCTTCGACGATAGATTGTAGATGACGCTGTATTGTTCGGCCCGAAGGGAAGGATAGGACTAAAGGTGGTGGGCATATTGTCGCTAGACGTAGAAGGTCCTGGAAGTATCGATTCTCAACGATCTGAAAGGGTAGTCGTAGGCTAGTGATAGTGGTCATAAGCTGCTGCTCCCAGGCATCTTCAGACCAAGATAGACGTGGTTTAGGTGGATTAGTAGCCTAAAGTAGGGATAAAATATGATTATTCTTTGCGCTTTCATAAAGAGAAGGTAAGGGCAAAGTAAGAGTAAAATAGGTGTAAAACACCCTTATTTTGCTCTCACTTTTCCCTCTCTTAGGCTTTAGATCTTAACTTACCGCCTTTTTCATTAAATCCTGGATGTTTCTTTGCTTGCCTCTGCATTTGTCTTTTGTATGCCTTATAAGCGCATTGGTCCCAGGTTTGATCCCTTTCTTATTAGGTATCACAGGGTGGTCTATGATTAGACCGCATGCTTTATATATCGCCTTTGGTTGACCTGTTTCAATATGCGCAACCTCGTCGAAGTAGCGCCATGCTTCAGATGTATAGCCCCTTTTATCCCACTAAGGACGGTCTCGCTTTGGCTTCATCCCATACTGAGTTGTAAGCCACCATTCAATAAACTCAATTTTAGACATATCAGACCAAAGCGCCCACTCTTTGATCTGATCAGGCCCAACGCGTTCAATAGACAGTGGGGGTGGTAGGCAAATAATAGGCGCGGTAGACTGGCTTTCGGTAGCCTCAGAGGGTGCGACGGAGAAGCAATCAGATAGAACAGGGTCGATATTATCACTATTAATAGATAGGGCGAAAGAGGATGAGGGGAATGCCATCTTGATGCGAAAGTAACGTGAAAGAGAGAGCGAAGTGAGAGCGAAGTGAGGAGAAGAAAGATCATCATAGAAGGGGCGAGAGGCCTTCTACCTAAGGCGAAGCCTAATGTGATAGATCGAAAGAAGGCAAAGTATCTAAAAGTAAGTCTACTAGTCTAACCCTATTAGTCTAAATCTATACCCGCTATTCCGCAGAATCGATTTTTCCTGTCTAGCCTCAGTTTGACCTTTCTACCTTAGCCACGCGCTCAATTATAAAGTATAGGGACTAAAATTGTGGATATAGATAGAATAAGCTATAAAGATATTATGATAGAAAAAAAAAGTGCTTAAATATGTGGTTTAGATGAATGAAAAATAAAAGAATGATCTCTAGTTGAATATGGTAGTAAATACACGTAGAGAAATATATATTTTCTAGCTTCACCGCACAAATCCCAACTACCACCCTTAAGTATTAAGACAAGTAGTCTTATCCACTTATGCGATCAATAGAATAGGTATCAAAATGTCTATAAACAAATAGATTTCATAAAAATACATAGTGGAAGGGTAAAAGAAGTAGTAGTTATAAGCGTTCGGACCAAAACAGACGTAAGAAACAGAGATGAATCAGCGAGTTATGCAAAAAATTCAGGCCAATTAAGGCCAATTCAGGCCAATTCAGGCCAAATTAGGCGTCGATGGACCGTCCATAGACGGACATGGACAGACCCACTTTGTCCATGGACGGACAAAAAAAAGGCTGTCCACCGGTGGACGTCCATGGACGGACAATGGACAGACCCCTTTTGTCCATGGACTGTCCATGTCAATGTCTACTGATTCCTTCTCCTTTAACCTATCCGAACCGACTGAACCGACCGAAAGCCAGCTTACTGAGCCTAACATCACCTAACTGCCACTCTCTATCCAACGTGTTAGAGACCGGACGAAAGACTGGGCTCTTTGGACAGAAATGACAAAGACTGAATTTTCTGAATGGTGGCTTACTACCCAATATGGCTTAAAGCCAGACGCACAGCGTATACATTGGGATAGAAAGGGCTATATATCAGATATATGGACGTCATTTGATCAAATTGCAAATATCCAGACTGGGAAGCCTAAGGTTATATGCAAACAATGTGGTGTAATGTTTGGTCATCCAGCATTAAATGGGACAACCGCTCTACATAGGCATCGAAAGAATGGAAGCTGTCAAAAATCAAAAGGAAAACAAACAAATATCCAGCATCTAATGCAGCGGACGGTATGTTATTTAATAAAAGCAAAGTGAGAGAAAAGTGAGAGGAAAGTAAGAGAAATCTAATAGCCTCTTCTCTTATTTATAGGCAGCTAATTCCTCTAATCTACGTCCACCCTGGTCTGATGAGCAATGGCAGCAGCAGCTTTTGACCACGATCATAAGCCTACGTCTACCCTTCCAAATCATCGAAAGCGAGCAGTTCCGGAAGCTTCTACGCCTTACTCAATCAGCCCCTTTAGTCCCAACCTTTTATACCGGTCGAACAATGCAGCGTCGCCTACAAAATATTGTTGAAGACCAGCAGAAAGGTATTCTTCAGATGCTTCCACCATACTTAAGACTCTCAATTAGTCTAGACTGCTGGACGTCGCCCTTTCAGCAGGCCTTTATGGCTATTACTGGTTATTTTCTTGACCAGAATTGGGATTATAGAGAGGTGCTACTAGGATTTGAACCTCTCAAAGGCGCACATACTGGGATAAACCTTGGTTTTATCCTATCTGAGACCCTTCAAAAGCATCAGATATCAGACCGGATTATGGCTATCACTACAGATAATGCGTCAAATAACCAAACAATGATGACAAGCATCCAGGATAGCTATCCTGATATAGCTTTCATCCGAATTCCTTGTGTTGCCCATGTGATTCAGCTTAGTCTGAAGCAGCTCCTTGGTCAGATGAAAGGAAACCCCCAGAATGACACTGTGGATATGGTTTGGACGGATGAGCTTAACCAGGCCGCTCAGCAGAGGTCTAGAAAGCGAGATATTGCGAATACCCTTAATAAGGCCCGTAATCTTGCGATCTATATTAATGCGAGCCCACAGAGACGGGATAACTTCCTAAAGCTTCAGATAAGACAGCCTGCATTAGTTCCAATCCAGGACGTTCGTACGCGCTGGAATTCGACCTATCTGATGCTTCAACGGGCAAAACGGCTTCAATCTGATCTCGATCAATACTGCTTAACCTACCGAGTTAACCATCTAATGATTAATTCAGAGGAATGGCGGCAGATTGATTACCTTCTTTGTCTTACCAAGCCTTTCTTCCGATTTACCACTGCCCTTTCAAAGACTAAAGACGTTACTATCCATAGTGTCTTTGGTATCTATAATATGCTTTTTAACCATCTTGAAGCTTCAATCCGACAGCTAAGACGGAAAAAGGTTAGTTTTCTCTTTTGCTTTCAGCTCACTTTTCCTTTACTTTTAGCTTACTTTTCTGTTATTTCTAGGCTAGATGGAAGCGGCAGATGCTTGAAGCTCTAAAATCAGCTGAAAGTAAGCTTCGAGAGTACTACGCAAAGACAGATGACCCAGAGCTCGGCGACGTCTATGCGCATGGCACGATCCTAGCACCACAGCATAAATTACAGTTCTTTCGTGGCCGGGATTGGACTGATCAAGATTATGCGTCTTTATATCTTCAAAGCCTTCAAGATCGGATGAAAAGATATCAAACTGACAGCCATTCACTCTCAAAACCTCAGGCTTCTGTGCAAGCTTCTGAGCTTGATCGAATCCTCGCTGTTTAGACTGAATCCACCCAGGATCAGGATGAATTAACTAGATTCCTACAAGGAGGTAAGCTTATTTACCTTTCTCTTACTTTCTTGGTCTAATCTCTTTAATCTTACTTAGGTTTAGTCTCAATTAGCCCTCGCCAGTTCTGGAGAGATCATGAACATGAGTTTCCTACGCTAGCGCGTATAGCACGGGATATCTTCTCTATCCCTGCTACTGGTGCTGGTGTAGAGAGACTGTTTAATTCAGCCCGAGATATCTGTCATTATCGGAGGGGTCGTCTGAATTCCACCACTATCTAAGACCTAATGATGTTTACCTGCACGACTAGGTTTGAGATAGAGGAGGAGCAGCTAGCTTTTATCCGATCTCTATCTATCCATGAGGAGGGTGAAAAAGACGAACCTTCTAATCTAACAGAAGATATTGAGCTAATCAGTGATACCGAGGAGGATGAGGAGGACCAGGAGGTTTCCAGGATGTCTTCTATTCGGGCTGGCAAGCGACGAAAGAGTGTTTTATCTGAACATTCTGATGTAGATAAGAGTGATGATGATTTAGTCCCATTACCTATAGTGCCAGAAAGCCAGATTCGGGCTTCTGGTAGGGTAAAAAAGCGTCCAAGAGCGCTTGAGGGCTATGAAATTGGATAGATTAATAGAAATTTTGCTTTCTCTCATTTAATCCTCAACTTCTCCCTTATTTAATCCTCACTTCTCTTTCTTTAATTACCGTTTATTCCTAAATATTACAGCTAAATACCAAAGATACTGTATAAATTGCATTAATTATACCTCTCTGTATCATGGGTATCTTGGCGGCCCATGGGCATGACCTGTGGGCGGGCCCGCCTACCCCGGCCCGCCCATGGGCCGGAAGGTCAGGCCCAAGGCCCGTCCATGGGCGGGCCGGGCATGCCCATATAGGTCATGCCCATGGGCATGTCAATGTCTAATTAGGTGGCTGCTATACGCCGAAAGCTGCTCATTAATGCTGACTACTATCTAACGCCCGATAGTCGAGTTTACTTTATATCAGGCCTCTATGAGGGTAAGGCTGGTCTGCACATTGGCCCGCGATTAATAACTAACGTATCGAACCCGTACCGAGATGTGGAAGATCTGATTAATTACCTAAAGACTGTTTTTGATAACCCGAATCGTGCCACAGAGGCATATATTAAGTACTAGGCGCTAGTAATGAAACCGAAGGACGACTTTAACGACTTCCTGGCGGAGTTCGTTAGACTGGCAGAAGAATCGCGCCAACCCTAGGATTTCCGACAGCGTATACTCTATGATAAGTTACTAAATATGCTATAGAGCTAGATGATGTAAGTAGTTGATGATCTAGATGTTGATTTCGATAAGTTTATGCATCTTTACTAACGTACTGCCTATAGCATTGTTACGACACGTCTACAAAAGGCTCACATGAGAAGCCTGAGCAGGAGAGGACGAGCATACGAGTCCATCTCTATACATGGCGGACCTGCTGCAAGCAGTCCGGAGAAAGGTTACACCGAGATATCGGGTAACTGCTTAGATAAGCCGCACAACAGAAGTAGGACTGCCGGAGATCGATATTAGAGATCTCCAGTGATTATATTACTAGCAATCCACATACTGCTGTGAGCAGTATTCTCGTCCCGTGTTATCACTCCCGTCCATACCAATCTTTACCAAGACGTACCAGTCTTAACAAACATCACCTTATAGGCTGACCCTCTTCTATCTGATTTCTAGACATTGACATGGGCGGCCCATGGGCAAAAGCGGGCTGCCCATTGCCCATCCATGGGCGGCCCATCATGGGCAAGCTTTTTTTTGCCCATCCATGGGCAAACCCACTTTGCCCATGGGCGCCCATGGGCTGCCCATCGATGCCTTATTTTGCCTGTATTGGCCTGAATTGGCCTGAATTGGCCTGAATTTTTTGCATAACTTGCTGATTCATCTCTGTTTCTTACCTCTGTTTTGGTCCGAACGCTTACATTTATCTCTCTTCCACCCTTCTACTATGTAATTTTACGAAATATTCTTGTTTTTAGGCCTGTTGCTACCTATTTCATTGGTCGCATAAATGAATTAGATAATTTAATTAAAGATAGAAGGGAATAGTTAAGATAAGAGTGATAGAAGTTGAAAATATATATTTCTGTACGTATGTCTACCACTACTTTCTACTGTAGATTCTTCTTTTATTTTTTATTCATGTAAACTAGGTTATTAAGCTATTATTTTTTATATATATATTCTTTATACCCTCTTCAACCTATATTTCTCTTTTAAACCCCTATACTTTAGAATTAATCGTGTAGTGAAGGGAAAAGGGTCAAACTAAAGACGGACTTAGAGAAAATTATGTCCGCGGAAGGGGGTAGGGAAGGGTTTAGGCCAATAGAAGAGGGCTAATAGACCCACATCAGAATAGTTCACCTTCTTTTGATCTATCATATTAGGTTTTATCTTAAGCAGAAGGCCTTCCCCCCTTTAATAATTCCTCTTTACCCTCACTTTATCCCTACTTTTGCGTCTATCGCGTCCAGTATGCCTTTCCCCTCTTCCTCTTTCAACCCATCTATCACTAGTGATAGTATTGACCCTCTTCTATCTGATTTCACACCATTTGACGCCCCCGAAAGCCAGTCTACCGCGCCTAATATTTGCGAACCACCTCCGCCCTCTATTAAACGTGTTGGATCTGACCGAGAAAAAGAGTGGGCGCTTTGGTCTGACATGTCTAAGACTGAGTTTATTCAATGGTGGCTTATAACTCAGTATGGATCAAAACCTAAGGGAGAGCATCCTCATTGGGATAAAAGGGGCTATACATCTGAGTTATGGCACTCCTTTGACCAGGTTGCGCATATTAAAACAGGTCAACCAAAGGCTATATGCAAAGCATGTAGTCAGATAGTGGACCACCCAGTGACACCTAACAAAAAGGGGACTAAGTATGGGACTAATGCGCTTAAAAGGCATATAAAAGGAAAATGCAGAGGGGCAGGCCCAGCAAGTGAACAAAATATCCAGGATTTATGGAAAAAAGCGGTAAGCTAAGATCTAAAGCCTAAGAGAGGGCAAAGTGAGAGCAAAATAATAGTGTTTTACACCTATTTTACTCTCACTTTACCCTTATCTTCTCTTTAAGAAAATACAAAAAATAATAATATTTATTCCTACTTTAGGCTACCAATCTACCTAAACCACACCTATCTTGGTCTGAAGAGGTCTGGAAGCAGCAGCTGTTGACCACGATCACTAGCCTACGGCTACCATTTCAGATTATCGAGAATCAACACTTCCAGGACCTTCTACGTCTCGCGCAAACATCCCCTTCAGTCCTATCCTTTCCTTCAGGCCGAACAATACAGCGTCGTCTCCAGTCTATCGTCCAATCTCGGCAGGAAGATATCCTTATAATGCTTCCAGAAGACGCAAAGCTCTCTATTAGTCTAGACTGCTGGACATCCCCTTTTCAGCAGGCTTTTATGGCTATTACTGGGTATTTCCTTGATCAAAATTGGGAGTACAGAGAGGTATTACTTGGATTTGAACCCCTAGAGGGCACCCACTCTGGAGATAACCTTGCCTCAGTCTTATCTACAATTCTAAAACAACATCAGATTGTTGATAGAATTATGGCTATTACCACTGATAATGCATCAAATAATGACACAATGATCACAAAGATGCAAAAGGACTACCCAGACGCCCGTTTTATCCGAATTCCATGTATGGCGCATGTTATTCAGCTTAGTCTGAACCAGCTGCTTGGTCAGATAAAAGGAAACCCTCTGAATGATACTGTGGATATGGTTTGGACAGAAGAACACAATAAGGCCGCTAGACAGCGGTCTAAGAAGCGGGATATTGCAAACACCTTAAATAAGGCCCGTGATCTTGCGATCTTCATCAATGCAAGCCCACAGAGAAAGGAGAAGTTCAAGGATCTTCAGAAGGCAACCAGAAACCCTCAACTAGTCCTAATCCAGGACGTTCGGACAAGATGGAATTCTACTTATCTAATGCTTGAACGAGCTAGAAGGCTTCGATCTGAGCTAGACAAGTACTGCCGTCTATATGAGATCGACCATATGATGCTGAATTCAGATGAATGGCGACAAATTGACTATCTTCTTTATCTTACAAAGCCATTCTATATCTATACCACTGTGCTCTCAAAGACTAAAGATGTGACCATTCATAACGTCTTCAGTCTCTATAATGAGCTTTTTAAGCATCTTGAGGTTTCAAAGCGATAATTACAGCGAAAAAGGGTTTGTCTTATCTTTTACTTCTATCTCACTTTCACCTTACTTTCACTTTACCTTTCCTAACCTCTTTAATAGGTCGGATGGAAGCAACAGATGCTTGAAGCCCTTGAATTCAGTGAATCTAAGCTTCGTGAGTACTATGCGAAGACAGATACCAAGGAACTTGGTGATATCTATGCGCATGGGACAATCCTTGCTCCACAGCATAAGCTATAGTTCTTTAAGAGTAAAGACTGGGCTGGAGGATGGGAGGCTTCATATCATCATAGCCTACAAGACCGGATCAAAGGCTATCAATCTGATGATTCGATATCAAGGACTCGGGCCTGGACATATGTCTCTGAGCTTGATAAAGTCCTCGCGTCTGCGTCTAGATCTCACCGGGATCAAGATGAATTAACACAATTTCTTGAAGGAGGTAAGCCTTATAATTCTCTATCTGATTTACCTTATATCTTATACTAACCCTTCACTTCTATTTAGGCTTGGTTAATACGACCCCTACCCAATTCTGGAAGGACCATCAACATGAATTTCCTACCCTAGCACGGGTAGCCCGTGATATCTTTTCTATCCCGGCTACTGGTGCTGGTGTTGAACGCCTGTTTAATTCAGCCCGCGATGTTTGCCACTACCGCAGAGGTCGTCTAAATCCTACCACTATCCAGGATCTTATGCTATATAGCTATACGACTAAGTTTGAGATGGAAGAGGGAGCCCAATCTCTAGAAATCCCTGAGGAAGGGGAAACGGAGGAGATTTGCCCTCAGACTGAAGAGATAAACCCTATCAGTGATACTGAGGAAGATGAGCAAAATCTGAGGCAATCTGTGAGGGGTGGGAAGAGACGAAAGAGCGTTGTATCTGAAGATGAGGTTAATCAGATTGATGGTAGTAGTGAGGATGAGGACGATAATGGATTACCTATAATGCAGAGCCAGATACGCGAGTCTGGACGGGCAAGAAAGCGACCAAAGGGGTTCGAAAACTATGAGATTAGGATTAATTAGAAAGTAATTGAATAAATTCTCACTTTTATCTTAATGAAGCCTTACTTCTACTCTGAAACTTCTACTCTAAAATATTACTAGATAAATACTAAAATTACTGCATAATAGGCATTAATTTATCCCACCTTGTATCATGGACATGATGGGCGGCCCATGGGCAGGCTGCCTATGGGCAGCTAGAGTCTGCCCATCCATGGGCAAAAAGGATCTGCCCATGGGTGCCCATGGGCAATGTCAATGTCTACTTATAGCAGAAGAACCGAGATGCTCGACGAGCCGCGACTAGCACGCCCTCTAGTTAGACATTAACTAAGACCACGCTTATGACTAAGATAATAAAGAATGAATCCCCGACGACGCGCCTAAAGCTTATAAATACTAATAAGCGAGCCGCGCTGAATAAAAGAAGGACGATGCTTTACTTATGAAGAGAAGGGATATATAACTCGAGACTATCTAAGGAAGACTTCCGCCGTTATACTAGTAGACTAGAATAGAAAGTATACCGTCGCCGACGTAGAGGACTTAGGATTAGATACCGATTAGGGAAAAGTCGACGCTTAGGGTAAGTCTCCTCCCTAAGCGTTCCTAGCATAACTACGAGTAGTATTAATTTAAAAGAATTACTTTCTGCGAAAAGTTTTTCTGTGCCAGTAGTGGTTATAGTAAACGACGTACCTTTCTAGATTAATGCGCTCGTGGATTATAGAGCGAATATATCTATCCTGATATATACGGATGTTGTTTTAAAGCTGATTCCACTTAGGTTAAAGACCCGAATGTGAAGGGCTGAAGCAGAATTTATGTTCAATTCAACTAGGCCACGAACTGTGTACAAAAAGCTTAAAGAGAGAATTATCGAGTAGGTGTTCTGCGTGTTAGGTTATTATAGTCACGTGGTTCACGTGACCTTATACCGGGCACTGGCCCGTGACAGTACCCCCCCTCTAGGGTGGTCCTTATCGTGCGTGCTATAGCATTATTCGGTCGTCTTCGGGCCTATAATAAGGTCGAAACGTGGCCGAATCGTCTTTCAAAGGCATCTAATGCGGAGCAATCTCGCACTTCGTCTAGTCTCTGCCATATCTGTTCTGCCTAACCTGTCCATTTCACTAGGGCTTCGTCACGGTATCCTCGACCGATCTTCTTACGTCTCACGTCTATTATCTCCTCCACTTCGTATTTAAGTTCTCCATTAATTAGCATTGATGGGGGATGCGAATCGTCCACGATCTATGATGGGAACGGGTCTGAAGCGGCCGGCCTAACCAGCTCCATATGGAATACTGGGTGGACGCCGGTAGGCACCTCTAATCGTACTATATAGGGTGTGGGGACGTCTAGAACTCGATATTAGGCGTGCAGCTAATTAAGCTTCTTCGATTATCGTTGTGTGCGTATATTCCGTAAATTTAGCCATACCTAGTCACCTTTCTTATAGACTGGTGCGGCCTGTCGTCGTTTATTCGATTGCTCTTCCTGCTGAGCTTATGCAGAAGCGATTACGGCCTAGGCCTAATCGGTGGCTTCTCGTAGTCGATTCATAAACGTTTCGCCCGCGATTCCTGGTCGTGTACGGGGTTCGCGGGGTTCCTCTGTCTCTTCTACCTTAATAGGGTCAACGTGGTACCTATATATGAAGAAGAAGGGGGATAGTCTAGTTACGCTAGCGTTGCGGTTATTAATCGCAGTGGCAATGATAGGGAGTAGGGTGTCCTAATTATCCTACGTATAGGTCGTGAAGGCACGTAGGATCCGTTTAACTTCTTGGTTTACGCGTTCTGTTACGCCGTCGGATTACGGGTGGAAAGCGGTCGATAGTCGACGTTAAATCGACAGCTTCTCGTATACTATTCGCCAGAATGCACCTATAAACTAGGGTCCACGGTCACTCGTGATCGCTCGTGGTAGCCCGTGGTGCATATAAAAGTGGGTAAAGAACGCATCTGCCACTCGTTCGGTAGTCGTCTCTACCATACTCACTAGGATCACGCTCTTCGTGAGCCGGTCTATGATCACCATTAGATTTGTTGCACCCGTGTGAGCCGTTGGGGGTAGCTCTGTGATAAAATCCATTGATAATTCCGCCTATATTCGCTGTGGAATCGGTAGCGGTTTCAGCAGCCTATGCTTTATATCGCGCTATACCGTGCTACGGCCGCAGACTGTATAGTTTCGTAGAAAACGTCGTATATCCTTTGCTACTCCTGGCCAAAAGAACCTCCGTGATAATATCGCGTAAGTGGCGTCTCGGCCGGGGTGTGCTGTGACATGAGAGTCATGGATCTTCTGTATAATCCCTATGCGTAATATCTCGCTGTCCGGGATCTATATCCGTTGCCGAAAATAGAGTAGCCCACGTTTATCTAAGTGGTACTCTGATAGGCTCGTTTTCATATTCGTTTCGGCGGTGATTCGCCGGTCTCCCTTTACTAGGGCTTCGTATATCTTCTGATACTCCTGATTAGTAGATCTCGCGTTCTTCCATTCCTGTTATAGTGTAGGCTCTTCGAATAGATGGACCTCTTTCTTAAAGTCGGTCTCTTCTACTGTCTGTAGGTCGGGTCGTCCCGTCTTAACCTGCACCTTTTTTAGTAGGATTCGGAAGCGATTCGATAGCCTTTCGTCTATGATATGCTATAGGGTGTCTTAGCTTCGCCGTGATAGCGCGTTAGGTCTCGCGGTAAGCTTCCTAGGGCGATACCTTAGTTCGTAGTTAAATTCTATAAGGATATCCGCCTATCTCATTTATCGTTCGTTTAGGTGTTATGCTTTTCCAAAGTATCGTAGGTTTTTATGGTCGGTTACGATAGTGAATCGGGGGACCATCTTTAACTCCGGCCTCCACTCTCGTAGGGCGCGTATAATCGCTAGCAGCTCTTTATCATGGATCTCGTAATTTGACTCTACTAGCGATAGCTTCTGAGAGAGGTAGGCGCATAGGCGCAGCTGTCCGTCTAGCCTATATTATGATAGGACGGCTCCTATAGCCCATCCTGATGCGTCTGCCTCAATAACTGTTTCCTTATCTTCTTTAAAATGTGCCAGAATCGGGGCGTTAATGAAGAGGTCCTTTAGTTCTTTAAACGCTTATTGGCAGTTATTATCCCACGTAAATAGGGCGTCTTTCCTCGTTAATCTCGTTAGGGGTGCCGACAGGTCGGCGAATCGGGGTATAAACGGTCGGTAAAAGTTGGCGAATCCGAGGAAGCTTCGTATATCTCGTACTGATTTCGGTGCCTCCCATTCTCTAATTGCCGTGACCTTCTTCGGGTCAACGTGGATGCCCGTGCCTGCTTACACGATGAACCCTAGGTATTTCACGGAATCTTGCTCGAACTCTGATTTCCTAATATCGCACTATAGTCCTGCGTCCTGGAGTTTCTATAGTACTTATCCTACTTTTCGTTAGTGATCCTCTAGCGATCCGCTACTGTAGATGATAATATCGTCTATATAAGTAGACATAAAGTCGTCGAGGTACTCCTATAGAGTCCTATTAATATACCTTTGAAAGGTTGCTGGTGCGCCAGTTAATCCAAACGGAGTGACGTTCCATTCGTATAAGCCGTATCGTGTCCGAAACGCTGTCTTCCATTCTTCTCCCGGTTAGACACGGATCTTGTGAAAAGCAGCGATGATATCCAGCTTTGAAAACCATCTCGCCTGCCCCATATTCCTTAGTGTCTCTCTAATCAGTGGTAGTGGATAACGATCCTTCACTGTTAGCTCGTTTAACCCGCGGTAATCGACACAGAATCGTACTCCTCCGCCTGGCTTCCTCACTAGTAGGACTGGGGCCGCGGCGGGCGATTTGCTCACACGTATAAAGTTCTTCCTAAGGAGGTCTGTTAACGTCTTCCGTAGATATAAAAGCTCTTCCCTATTCATGCCGTAGAGGGGGCCATATGGTGGTGATTCCTCAACGCCGTTCTGGTCTCGTTTAAGGGTGATTCTATGTAGACTGCGGCATATCGTACGATAACGATAATGAATTAATATCGTTATCGGCAAGGATCCGATATCCGATAATTTTTTAATATCGGTATCGGCAGTACGATACCTCTCAGATATCGGACGATATCGTACGATATCGTTGTATCGGACAAGGGTGCATAAATCTCGCTTAGCTATCTTAAATTAGATAGTCAGGTGACAATTATGCTGCCGACACATCATTGATTTTATGCTCAATACCTCCATGTTCTGGCCATTACAGTAGCAAATCTACATTTTCTATATCTCCCCTCTTAATATTAAAAAATTAAATGCATCATTCAATAGAGAGAGTATTATGATTATATAATATCAACAAGCCATTCACAAAATATGGCGTGGTAGGTAGTAAATTAAGTTTGGTTAGAAATGCCGTCGCTGGCAGGTGGAACTATATATTTTAGCCTGGGGAAAGTAAATGCATTTCCTTGTAGAAGCACATCCGCATATTCAATTCCACCAGATTTCTTCGTGTCCTTTTAAAAGTAGTATCAATAGAGACTGTAGAAAGTTATCGATTTTAAGTATATTTTTAAATATTTTTTAGCCATTAATTCCGCTCGAAATAAGGATCAAGATCTATTTGTCATGTAGTGAAATCCTGGTATATAAATCACGTGGACGATATCGGACGATATCTGACGATATCTGTCGGATTATCGGACTAACTATCGGGCAGATTATCCATATTGACTAATAGTTACCCAATCATCAGTGAGTATAGACTTTAATAAGTCAAAATCGCGCATACGCGTAGGTGTTTACCCATGGCGCCCTTTTCCAGCTGAAAAAGTAGTAAGTCTCCTATAGAGAGCAGTCCTGCAGCTCCTGCTTCACCCACGATTCTCTTGATCACCCCATTATGTCTTATTCACAGGCATCTGATACCAATGAGGCATCACTGTATGCTGATTCATTCATCGATTCAGAACTTCTCCAATCTGACTTCTCCGAGGCTCTTGGAAGCCAAGTCACCGCGCGATCAACTCTAATTTTCGAGTCTCCCTCCTTACCTCGATACCCCCCTGCGCCTGCATGTCTATAACGCGTTGGTAAACCCTTTCAAATGGTTTATGTCCTCTATCCAAGTGACAAAAACGACCCAAAAATGCAGAGCTCTCGTCAGGAATTCGTTGATTGGTGGCTTATGACCGAGTATGGCCAGAAGAAGGATGTGTTAATTACATGGGATAGTGAGACGAAGAAGGCTCTTGCCTGGAAGTCATTTGACCAGGTTGCACATACAAAGACCGGTGAGCCTAAGGTTATGTGTAAACGCTGCAAAGGAGTGGTTATACATCCTGGGCATCGACGCGCTGGCCCTTCTCCGATGGCAAATCATTTAAAAGGTGATAAGTGTACTATGCAGCCACAAAAACGGGGTATAGATAAGATGCTCCGTGACATAGTAAGTCTATTTTAGATCTAATACTCCATTTACTAATATATACTCTCTTAGCCACGCCAGCCACCAAACCGCATATTTGATCCTTATGTCTGGCATCAGAAGATGTTAAGATTAATCACAACTGCAAGCTTTCCCTTTCGCACGATTGATCATCCTGAATTTAAAGATCTTCTCGATTATACCAAGCTAGCTAATAGCGAGGCTGCTCTTCCTTATCCATCTGTACGCACTATTCGGCGTCTCTTAGATGATGAAGTCCAAATCTAACAGCAAAGTGTGCTTAGCCAGCTTCCTACTGGAAGCCGTCTCTCTGTTGCACTTGACTGCTGGACATCCCCCTTCTCTCAAGCATTTATGGCGATCACTAGTTACTTTATTGACAAAGATTGGAACTATCGTGAAGTCCTTCTTAGATTCGAGCATATCTAAGGATCCCATACTAGTGTCCACCTTAGTGAGACGACTATACGAATCTTTAAAGAGCATAGTATTATGAACAAGGTGCTCTTAATCACTACAGATAATGCATCGAATAACAACATAATGATTCATGGTATATAAGAGATGGCTTAATCTCTCACTCTCACTAAGACATCGATCTTTCGCGTTCCATATATTGTACATATTATGCAACTGAGCTTGAGAGATCTACTTAGCACTATCAAAGTGAATCCTAAGAATTCAGAGGCTAAGTCGGAATGGTCTGATTCACGCACAAAGACTTTACAGTCTTCTCTTAGGCATTCTTCGAGCAATATCATAATCACACTCAAAAAAGTAAGTTTCTATTCTTTCTATCAATATATATAATAGCTTATAAGACCTAGATCCGAGAGCTTGCTGTGTTTATCAATGCAAGTCCTCAACGTCGAGAGGCTTTTACAGCTCTTCAAGCTCGCGAACCGAAGCTTCTCTTAATCCAGGACGTCCGCACACGCTGGAATTCTACATTTCTTATGTTGAATCGGGCCCGACAGCTACGCAAAGATATCCATCGATACTACGAAGCTCACCAGCATATCCAGTTCATGCTAAGTCTAGATGAATGGCGGCAGGTGGAGTATCTTCTTATGATCACGAAGCCTTTTTTTGATTTAACCAATATCTTATCAAAGACCCGTGATGTCACTGTTCATTCAGTCTTCAGCATCTACAACCAGCTTTTCAGTTATCTTAAAAAGATTGAACGCTTACTAAAGCGTAAGGCTATTCCTTAGAAAAAGAAGATGCTTCAAGCACTTCGTGTGGCACAGGAGAAGCTCTTAAAGTACTACAGAGCTACTGACAATGAGCCTTATGGATCAGTCTATGCAATTGCTACAATCTTATGCCCTTCCAAAAAGCTTCGATACTTTGATAACGATGATTGGAAAGGTGTTGACGAGAATGGTAACGATGTTCACTGGATGAACAAGTATCGAGATGTTCTACAAGCAGAGTTCAATCGATACCAAGAGCGCATTCAGCCTCAGATAGGGCTCTTATCAAACCAAGCCCATCAAGAAGCCTTTAACGATGATCTTGCTCTTCTTATTGATTCACAGACTTCTCTACAACCAGAGATCGACCAGCCTATTGATGAAATCACCCGTTATCTTAGCAAAGGTCAGTATCTTCTTTATTATTTATATACAATAATAAATATTAACCAAGAGTACAGGACTTACAAAGGGCAATCCGCGTATCTTTTGGAAAGAGCATAAGCACGAGTATCCAGTGCTTGCAGCAATGGCACGGGATATTCTCTCAACGCCAGCAAGTGGTGCTGGAGTGGAGCGGCTCTTTAATTATGCCCGTGATATCTGTCACTATCAACGAGGCCGACTGAAGCCTAATACAATCCGCGAGCTGATGCTACACTCATTTTCATCAAGATTTGATCTACAACAAAGCGAACTCGAGATGATTAAAGGGTATCTTGAATCAGGAGACGCTGCCTTGCTTGAGGAAACATGGAAACCTTCCATATCATTAAAGGAGATTGATCCAATTAGTGATGATGAGGAAGAGGGCTTTGATCATCAAGAGATACAAGCTGATTCAGAGAACGAGGAAGAGTCTCCATCTCCACAGATATAGCAGAAACGGCCTCATATTGCTACCGAGCCTGACGATGACAGTGATACTGGCCTTCCTTTGCCAGAAGTGATAGCTGGAGAGTGTACATAGGGTCGATCAGGAAGGATTCGAAAGAGACCAAAGCTTCCAGAGGGGTTTGAGATTGACAAATTGTAGTCTTTATGTTGAATAGAAGCTCCCGTTGTATTTCAGCAGAAATGCCAGTGAATCTGAATGTGTAAGTTAGTGGCAGGAACCGCATATAATTATAATAAATGACTACAATTCTTTTAAAATGGATTCGAAGGAATTGCATCAGAATCAATGAAAATGCCAAGGTTAGCTTCCTCTTTGTTCCAAGATCTTACACCATGAAAACACCAAAATTACCACAGAAAATGCATAACTTCGGCCTTCCTAATCGGGTGACAAATCTTGGCAAGTTTGTCATGTTTATTATCGGACGATAATCGTACGATATCGTACTTGCCGATAATGAGTTTGCCTATCGATCGTATTGCCGATATCCGATAGTAAATTGGTATCGTTATCGGACCGATAGTGATCCGATACGATAATTATCGATCGATCGGACGATAGTGCCGCACTCTAATTCTATGATCGATTCCGGGTCGATTCGGTGGTAATTCGTCAGCCAACTGTTGGCTAAAGACATTCAACCACCGCCAATAGTGTCTTGGCAGTTTGTCCTTAGGGTTATCCTGTTTCTTTGGACGAAGCGCCTTCTCAATGTCGTCTAACGTAACTTTGCCGATTCGCAGTCGATTCGGCTGCTTCTCGTTGTGGATAAAGTCGTTCAGCAGCTGGGCTGTTAACTTCTTGACTTGTATTTTCTTTACGTTGGCTGGCCCGATCGTGCGGTCTACACGATTCCAGCACCTTGTTCGTTCCCCGTTCTTCGTGAATATGTCGATATACCCTTTCCTTGCTGAGTATCGACCGTTAACGTCTCGTAGCTAAGGGTCTCCTAATATCATACTATCCTCCTGCTGGGGAATAATATACGCGAATACTCGTCCTTGTTGGTGGCCGTGAATGTCTAGGTTGAAATGAGTAACCTGAGTGATTCGGCCCTGATTCGGGACTATTCCGTCTAGGATCCGCGTGGGTATCCTAATGCGCGGGAGATAGAGCGACTGGACTAACGCTTTATTTATAGTTACGTAATAACGGTAACCGCTAGTTATCGACGAGAGCTTATGTAAATTAGATCTTATTCACGTTATCGACGAGAGCTTATGTAAATTAGATCTTATTCACCCTAGCGTTGACTAAAAATGGTAGTGTTTCTCGTTTTAGTAGCTTCTCGACCCCTTTTCGCTCCTGTTCGCGACTTAGAATAGGAGTTACTCTTTTCCCGAATCCTCGTTTAAGGAGACTTCGTCGTTAGAAATTGACACGCTTGATTCGCGGTCACTTATGTATCTGGCTTTCTTGCTTTTGACCCTACGGAGATGTTTCTCTCCTAGTCCGGTGGTTATCTGTGACCGTTCTTAGTATTATATAGGTGGTAGGGGGCACTTCGCGATGAAGTGGCCCTATTTCCTATAACGAAGGCATCTCCCTTCGTCCCGTCGTCTTTCTATCTCTTCGTGGTCGACCTATCTCGCTTACTTACTTATTTCGGGTCCTGATCGGTGGTGTTTCGTACGAAATTTGGCTTAGTTAACTGTGGTGGTTAGGGTCCAATCCATTGAGTCCTGGTGCTTCGGGGCATGTGCACGGTGTGATCTTTCTGGGCCATTGATGCTTAGGGCATCCATATCCGTGCTGATTTCGTGGAGTCGAGCAATAAGGTCCGAAAACGTAGCGGGAATACCACGATTCATCAACGAATTCGTCATGCTTCTGTTCAGAGATCCTAACAGGATCTGTCTCTTCGCTTCGTCATGCCACTTAAGCGCACCTGCGTCTATAAACTCCTTTTCTAGCCTAGGCAGGAATTTTGTAAATGGCATACTATCCGACTAACGTATCTAGTGTAGGCGTCTCGCCGCGCGTGCTTTGATATTCGGGTCTCCGTAAATACCCTTAAGGTAATCTAGTATCGTCTGCGGATCCCCATCGTTTCGTCGTAGTTTCACGAAGGTTCCGGTATTCTTCCAGGCGAGCTTCTTAAGTCTGGAAAACATATATATAAACTGGTCTTGAGGCGAGCCAATTGCTGCGCCATCTATATGCAGTTTATTCTCTATTATCACACGCCACGTTGGCCAGTCGGCTGCGTTTCCTCTAAATAGTATCGGGTCCGGCAGTCGTGCCTTCGGGCGGTAAACGGGTTCTAATCGTTGGGGTTCCGGGGTCGATTCAGCTATGGTTCGTACCGGAGTTGGTTCCCCTATCGTCGTCGTCGTCGCTATACGTGAGGATAGGAGCTCTATCATAGCCTCTAGTCGACGGATTCGTTCGTCTTGAGCGGCGCGCTCTTGGTCGTTTCGCTCGTTTTGTTCGCTCTGCATGGCTTATGACTGTGCCATCTGCTGCAGCAGCGTCTGCGCCCATGATGGGGGGCTCGTAGACTCCTGGTGTTATATCTTTACTCAGGGGTCGCGTCGCCGAATCACTCTCGATTCGGGGGCTATTCGTCTATGGTTCTAGATTTTTACAATATCTAATTAGAAGCTTTTTGTATGTGAAGGGCTGAAGCAGAATTTATGTTCAATTCAACTAGGCCACGAACTGTGTACAAAAAGCTTAAAGAGAGAATTATCGAGTAGGTGTTCTGCGTGTTAGGTTATTATGGTCACGTGGTTCACGTGACCTTATACCGGGCACTGGCCCGTGACACCGAAGATTAAAGACACTAGTGAGTAGTGACCTTATCTACGTTTGATAACCGACCGTCGGAAGCGGTTACCCATACAGTCCGGATACCGCTGATCGTTATAGAAAAGAAACAGAAACGAGTTACCGCGTTGATCACCAATATTGGCCGATATGATATGATTCTTGGTCGACTTTGGTGCGCTGAAAGAGATGCTCTGATTGATTGTAAACGACTACGGCTTATTTGGCCAGAACCAAAGACAGAGAAAGAAGAAGTCGAGATCATAAAAGAAGAAGTGGCTTGTGCTATTCAGCGGCCATATCCATTAAAGATTTTAAAGAGACCCACGGGTTAGAAGGATCAGGAACACCAGAAGGATACGGACAGAAGAGACCGCGCCTTCGAATTAAACGCGATTAAGGATCTAGTGGTTAAGAAGTCTTATAACTATAGTTATAAGGAAGATACCGTGAAGAAGATAGAACGAACCCTTATAGGGAAAGAGATCGTTTATAAGGTTTAGACTTCCGCAAAGCCCAACTTAGCCCAAGCCCAACCCGGGCCCAACCCTGGATTGGGTTGGGCTTGGGCCTGGGACTCCGGCCCAGTACTGGGCTTTGGGCCGAACCCTCGGGCCCAGACCCAGTCTGGGCCCCCAACTTGGGCTTCAAACATAACATATATGCCAAGACCCGTGACTTTCCTTGACTGTATAAATTATGCGGTTTTTGGCTGTAATATTAAGTATTTCCTTTATAATGAGAAAACTATAATAAAGAGGAAATTATATGTTTAATCGGGGGGCCGCCCCCGGATAAGAAAATCATATGCAATCTACCTTAATTAACTAATAAGATACTATCACTTTAAGTAATATTCAAAGATATCATCATCTCGACTCTTTCGCTTCCGTCCTGATGCCCGTATCTAGGTATTATTCTCAGCTGCCGGGAGCTCAGGCTCACCTACCTCATCTTGCCTAGTCTTATCATTCACCTCATCATCCTGCTCCTCTGTATCACTAATTGCATCTACCTGAACCTCGCCAAGATTCTCATCTTTCTCTTCCTTCACTGCCTGTATCTCAATATGAGAGAAGAATTGCTTAAGATACTTCGCTTCCTTCTCTTCCATGTCAAATCTTGAAGTACAAAGAAACATCATATGCTCTTCAATCGTCTGTGATTTCATTCTCCCTCGGCGATAATGGCATATATCCCGAGCAGTGTTAAAG
Source organism: Penicillium sp. IBT 16267x (assembly GCA_028828865.1). Classification (NCBI taxonomy): domain Eukaryota; kingdom Fungi; phylum Ascomycota; class Eurotiomycetes; order Eurotiales; family Aspergillaceae; genus Penicillium; species Penicillium sp. IBT 16267x. Next base: position 3,186,992 of record JAQJZQ010000008.1, on the reverse strand, counting down.
AGTCGTTCGACACCAGCACCTGTTGCAGGGAAGGAGAGTGCATCCCGTGCAAGAGTAGCGATTGCTGGAAAGCGAGCTTAGTGCTCTCTCTAGAATGCAAGAGGTCCGACTTAGACAATATCTATTAACCAGTTAGTATAATATAGTAGAGAATGACTTTAAAACATACCACTATCAAGATATTAGGTTATTTCATCAGTAGCTGCGTCTGGTTATGCCTCGCTCTTATCTAATATCTTATCCAGCGCCGAGCTTAACTAAATAACTGACCGAGATCTATCTAAGGATTGACTAAGCGCTAAGAGCTGCTCTTAGTATGGAATAACTGCCTGTTAAAAGGAGTTACGATATATATCGCGCCACTTCTGCTCCTAATCCTTTATAAGGAAGAATTTGAACTTATTCACCGGGGCGAGCATTATGCTAACTACGTATATATGCCCTTATGTCACGGGGTAGACCCCGTAACCACGCTATACGTGGTATAGCTCTGCTTACTCAGCCTATATCCCTCCTATAGCTAGCCAGACCTGATCTCCTGTCCTCCTGTTCCTTAGTCTGTCCTCCTGTTTCGTATCGCTATATAGCAATACCATCGTCGTACGCGACACCTTGACACTAGGACAGACTAACCCCGCCCGACGAGCTTTCATTACCGTTAGCAGGCAATACCAGCCTATCCGTACGACCAGCATGTCCGAACCCCTTATTTTGCTTATACAGCAACTCCAGCAAGAACTCCAGAACCAGCGTGTTGAAATTCAACAATTACGATCCGATATTACTAGCCTCCGTGCCCAGACCCAGAACCAGCAACCCTCGACCCCTCGCCTGCCAGACCCCCCTCGTTTTAATGGGAAGCCCTATACGCTTCGTACGTGGCTCCCATCAGTTAGGGCAAAACTCCGATCAGACGGCCTATCCGGAGCCGACGCATTTGACTATACGTGGGACCGATTAGAACAAGCGCAGCAGGCTTCCGTTCTACACCTCCGACAGCTCGCCGAAGACACCCAGGAATGGGACCCTGAAGAGATTTTTTCCTTTTTTCAGCGCCTCTGCCATAACCCCCGTGAGCAGCAAGAAGCAACACAGCGCTTTATCGCTATATCCCAGAGAGATGAGGAATCCCTCGTCGCCTATCTCGCCCGTTTTGAACGCCTCTCGTACGAGGCTAAGACACTCTCCTGGCCCGATACCTCACGTATTACCACGCTTCACCGTGGACTCCGCCCAGCCCTCCGTCTCGCCTTAGAGAATAAGAACGACTCACTATTCACGCTCCCGTACGATGACTATATCGCCCTAGTCCAAGGCGCCGATCGCCATACCCAGTCTCGACAATCTCAGAATAGCCACCAGAAGCTACCACTAGCCAAGAACTCCGACCAGATGGACCTATCCACCCTCCGTATGAATACCACGCGCTTCCGCCATAGGAGCCCTCCGCCTCGCCCGTACTCGCCTACTTCGCCCGCTTCGCCTACTCCGTCCGCTTCGTCCGCTTCATCCAGTCACTCCCGATACTCAGTTCGATTAGATAAGAGTCTTTGCTTCTACTGCGGTTCAAACGAACATTGGATCAAAGGCTGCCCTCGCATAATACCATCTACTAAACAGACCGCGTATAGCCCTACAATGAGTAGGCTGTACGGTAAACCTCCAGCCTGATTAAGGGGGGAGTACTGTCACGGGGTAGACCCCGTAACCACGCTATACGTGGTATAGCTCTGCTTACTCAGCCTATATCCCTCCTATAGCTAGCCAGACCTGATCTCCTGTCCTCCTGTTCCTTAGTCTGTCCTCCTGTTTCGTATCGCTATATAGCAATACCATCGTCGTACGCGACACCTTGACACCTTAGATACTATCGGTTTGGGAGTAGTACTCATCAAGCTTTGACCGACCAGCTTCTAGTGCGCGGAACATCTGTTACTTCCATGGAACACGCTTTCGCCGTAGCTGATTCATTGACCGCTCAAGGTGTTCAAAGAGTTTATTATAAATATTGAAAACATAATGCGCAGTGATATCACGAGTCTTTGATAATTGAGTTATATACTCAAAGAATGGCTTAGTAATGCAAAGAAGGTAGTCAACCTAGCGCCACTCTTCGTGATTAAGCAGCATCTCTTCGCAATCATACTCTATATAAAATGGTGTAAAGATATCACGTAGACGCTTTGCCCGGCGAAGCATTAAGAACGTTGAATTCCATCGAGTTCTCACATCTTGGATAGGCATAAGCTTCATATTCGTTATCTGGAGATTATAGAATGTCTCTCGGCGCTGAGGACTCGCATTTACGTAGATAGCGAGATAGCGGACCTTATTTAAGGTATAGGATATCTCACGCACTCGGTGTTATGCATTAAGCTAGGCTAGCCTGGATTGCTTCTCTGTCCACTTTGTCTCCGCTAAGTCATTAAGTGGAACTGCCTTAATGCGATCAAGGAGCTGGTTAAGACTGAGCTAAATGATATAAGTAAGATATGGAATCCGAGCAATAATAACCTTATCCGATAGAGACTGCTAGAGAGAATCAACCAACGTCTTATTATTAGATGCATTATCTATTATGATCCTAAAGACTCGGGCTTCAAGATTATGCTCCATTAGAGTTTGAAGAAGCACACTACTTAGGTTCGTGCCTGTATATGCACCATAAAGGGGCTTAAACCTAAGCAACACCTCCCGGTATACCCAATCAGCATCAATAAAATAGCCTATGATTGCCATAAACGCCTGCGAGAAAGGAGACGTCTAGCAGTCAAGCGTAATTGATATCTTTGAGCTAACTAGTAGTGTCCGAAGTATGCCTTCTTACCGGTCTTTAACTATACTTCTAAGTCGGCGACGGATTATATCGGCAGAGGGGATTATTAGGAGTGTTAGGGCGCAGCGTGCTCGAGAAATCAGACGCTAGAATGATGGATGCTTAATCAGATGAAGTAGAAGCCGATTAAGGTTAAGGAACTAGAGGAGGTCTTCTTCCTATCCTACTTACGAAAAAGGCGTATCGTTAATAGGTTCTCTCTAGTATTAAAACCTAGAATATGTTAGTATAATAAGAGCTGATTTCGGCTAAAAACCCTACTAAGATAGAACGTACCCCAATCTTTAGAAACTTAGTGATCTTAGTCCCCTTCCCCCGCTCAGCATTCAAGCATCCAGTTATCTTTAGATATCTTTACATAGTAGATATACCATAGTATATAAACTTGCTCTTTGCCTTTAGATTAACTATGTAAGGATGCTCAAGGATAGCTCCACACCGTTGACACATTACCTTTGGTGCACCATCTATATTATAGGCAACCTGGTGGAAGTGGCTCTAGATCTCCGCATGTCTGGTTAAATTCCACTTGATATTGGTCTTTCTCCCGAAATCAGTCTGTAACCACCAGTCTACCCATTCAGTATGTGTCATTTTCTCATAGAGAACAAAGGCCTTCCTCCGGTCAGGTCTAACGCGTGTAAGGGAGGAGGGGACTATCAGTCGGAGGTTCGGTCGGAGAAAGTCTTAGTCGGGGGTATTAAGCGCGTATTGACTACTAGATAGAGTGGCTAGGGGGTTCGATGATATAAGATAGCTAAGATTATCTATCTCACCATCATAAAGAGAGGATGCGAAGTCAGAGTGCTGACTTTGTGACATAATGAATTAGCTTTATAGTAAACTTAGGAGGTAAGGGAGAAAGGCCTAAGGAGACACTTATAAAGTAATATTATCTCTGGTGCTAGGGAAGGAGGGAGTAATTAAGTCAACATAATACATCAACTATGAAGGGGGGAATAAAAGGTAGAATTAGATTTAATTGGCTAGATAGATCTACCTGATATAGATTAAGCCCAAAAAGCCTAAGAGAACCCAGAAAACCCAGAAAAAGCCCAGTAATAGCCTAATTAACCTAGTAAAAACCTAATAATAACCTAATTAGCCTAATAATAGCCTAATTTCCAGCCTAAGTTATCTTCTAGATCCTCAAAAAATTTTAACCTACCACGCTAAGAAGAAAAACTTCAATCTTTAAGTAGCCTTCCTACTCTATAACCTTCTTTTAATTAATTTTTAAGTAAGCTAATCTAATTAAATAATTCAGAGGAATAACTTTTATATATATTATTAATTCTATTTAGCTAAAATAGTAAATTTTCATCATGAATTTCTTTAGTCTACAAAGATGCACTACTTACTCTATATAATAAATATATTGTAACGGGCCAAGGCCACATTGAAGCCCGGGCTCTGCCCGTGCAGGCATCGCACCCGATACTGCCGCGAAAGCAAGGTAGCCTTACCGCCCTGGGGGACACTATATACTATAGTTGACCGCCCCTTTGTTTACAGTTCTCTAAGATTTAGATAAACAGCATGCAGGCACCGTTCAATTGAATCAATTCAGCCGTAGCCCTTCACATATCTAAATCTTCCTCTTCCCCACAGAGTACCAGCGAAACAACAGCGATTCGACACCGAAACGATGTCGAACGAGCGAGCGAGAACCCCCACGAGCGGAGCCTATGAGGCTCACTCAGCGAACGAAGCCATGGCCCGAATGGAAGCTATGATGACAGCGATGATGGTAAACGTTGAACAACGTTTCCATCAGATGGAAGAGGCGATACAGTCCCAGAACCGTACGCCTAGCGAATCGATGCCGGATCACATACGATCCGAACCTGAGACGACCAACAGCGCCGGTCCTCACGTCGACCAAGCGAGCGAAAATCGCGATAATAGCGAGCGAAGCGCAGCCTCTCGCCCGAGAGCGATGCTGCCGAACCCAGCGATGTTCTCGGGAACAGTTAGTGATTGGCCTTCCTGGCGAATCCTAATCGAGAATAAACTGAGAGTGGATGGAATGTGCCTCGGTTCCCCCGCGGACAAATGTGCATATATCTACTCTCGCCTAGAGAAGATGGCGTTGAAGAACACTTCTACGTTTATGAGAGAGAGACGCGAGGACGGAACACCAGACGACTTGTTACATTATCTAGAACGGATCTACGGAGACCCGAATGTTAAAGCGAGAGCCGTGCAGCGCTTGTATGCACTAAAGCAAAAGCCGACCCAGCCGTTTGAGAAATTCTTACCCAGCTTCGAGAGAGAGCTAGCTGATGCCGGTGCGCTTCAATGGCCCGATGATTCCAAAATGCACACGCTAGTCATGGCGTTAAATAAAGAGACGCATTCAGCCTTAGTGAACCGAGGTGTGCCAAGCACCTTCACCGATATGGTCCAGACTCTACACCGTATCAGCGCCGATTTGTCAGGGTTCCAGGCAATGTGGAACCAGCCGAAGCGTACCCCAAGAGTTGCTGCCACCGTCGAAGAAATCTACGATCCTATGGATTGGACGCCGACTATTAGTGCGGTGAAAGCAAACCGAGTCGCCCACGATTCGCCCCCGAATCGGGGCAGAGACCAATACTTGGTCGGTAAACGCGCAAAATGGGTCGAACAAAAGGAGATTGATAGACGAATTAAAGAGGGACTCTGTTTCCGTTGCGGGCGGTCCAACTGCCGTATCGCAACCTGCCCCCTAAAACCAGCGAGACATCCAGAGGCAGAGAGACACCTCAATGCCAATAAGTTAGAGAAGACGCACCGAAACGGTCCCGTTTCGACCAAGAAAAGCAGAAAGCGCGAGGAAGTTACTGCGGTCGCAGAATCGTCTAGTGAAGCCGAATTCACTACGGCGTCTGAATCATCTGGATCGGAAAAAGAGTAGCTCTTGTTCTCAGTCGCGAACAAGAGCTCGAAGGAGTTAAGAGATTAGAGAAGAGCACTGAGCCGCTATTCTATATCGACGCGTGCCTGAATAACGAGCGATTCGTTAAGGGCCTCGTCGATAGCGGGTGCGATAGCTACGCTACAATTAATGAAAAACTCTCTCTCTCTCTTGAACTCCCGCGCATCAGACTTCCAAAGCCCCTAAGACTAGACGGCGTAGTAGGAAAACAGGGCCGAATCACACACGTTACATGCTTTGACCTCGACATACATGGTCATGAACAGAAAGACGTATTCGCGTACGTGATTCCAGGGCAAGTCGACGACCTAATCTTAGGAAAACCCTGGGAAACGGATGTGAAACGGAAGAGTTCCGCGAACAGAGGATATATCGACATCTTCTCAAAAGAAGGAACTAAAACGCGGTGCTGGAATCGTCGAGACCTATCGATTGGTCCCCAGAATGTAAAGCGCCTGCGAGTGCAGAGGGCGAGTGCCCAAGAGTGCGTGCAAATCTACGAATGCGTATCGAACGATCACCGGTTACGAATCGGTAGGGTTTCGATGGCGGATATTGAGAAAGCACTACGTCCAAAGGAACCGGTAGACCCCAAAACGAAGCTACCTAAGCAGTACTGGCCCTGGCTAGATGTGTTTAGCCAACGATTAGCGGACGAACTGTGCCCGAATCGCCCTGGAACCGACCATCGAATTGAGCTAAAAACCGACGACAACGGAAACGAAGTTCCACCCCCGTTCGGACCATTATACGGGATGAACCGAGAAGAACTACTAGTGCTGCGTAAAACGCTCACTGATCTATTGGATAAAAACTTCATTCGCGTTAGCCGATCACCAGCCGCTTCGCCAGTGCTCCTAGTACGAAAGCCAGGAGGTGGCATCAGGTTTTGCATCGACTACCGAGGTCTAAACGAATTGACGGTTAAAGACCGATACCCATTACCCTTGATCCGTGAAACGCTACGGAATATGTCGAAGGCACGGTGGTTCACAAAGCTTGACGTTATAGCTGCGTTCCACAAGATCCGGGTACAGCCAGGCGATGAGTATAAGACCGCGTTTCGCACACGATACGGGCTCTACGAATGGAACGTGATGCCATTCGGCCTAACAGGCGCCCCAGCTACCTTCCAACGGTATATCAATCATGTGCTACGAGAGTATCTAGACGACTTCGTCTCAGCATACGTGGATGATATTATTATCTACTCTAACGATTCGATAGCGGATCACCGTCGAAAAGTGTGCGAAGTCCTATCGAAACTACAAGCAGCCGGACTTCAATGTGACATTAAGAAGTCAGAGTTCGAACAGCACGCTGTGAAGTATCTAGGCTATATTATGAAAGCAGGCGAGGGTCTCTGTGTCGACCCCGAGAAAGTCGAAGCGATTAAGTCATGGAAGGCACCTAAGACCGTGAAGGATATTCGAAGCTTTCTCGGGTTCGCCAACTTCTATCGGCCGTTTATACCCCAGTTCGCTGAACTTGCGACACCCCTAACGAGGTTGACTAAGAAAGGCGAAGTCTTCAAATGGGATGATAACTGCCAACGGAATTTCGAGGAATTGAAAAACCTCTTCGTTTCGGCACCGATTCTAGCGCATTTCGAGGAAGAACGGGAGACGATAGTAGAAACGGACGCATCAGGTTGGGCTACAGGCGCAGTATTATCCCAGGTACAAGACGACGGAGTTCTAGCACCATGTGCGTACCTCTCTCAGAAGCTATCACCGGCGGAGGTAAACTACGAGATCCACGACAAGGAACTCCTAGCTATTATACGAGCCCTTAAGGAATGGCGACCAGAGCTAAAGATGGTCCCCCGATTCACTATCGTAACGGACCATAAGAACCTCCGATACTTCCACAAGTTGAGACAGTTGTCCGAACGGCAGATGCGATGGGCAGACGTGCTAGCCGAGTTCGATTTCGAACTACAATATCGGCCTGGGAAGCAAGCAGTGAGACCAGACGCGCTGTCGCGAAGGGAACAGGATGTCCCGCAAGACGCCAACGACGAGCGTGTTTCACATAGGTTTCGGGCCCTATTCGCCGACGTTACGGTCCGGACCGGCAGAGCACAACGAGAGCCTAAAGAAGAAGAACTGGACCTAGAAACACCAGTACGAATGTTCGACGATCCTGAGATGCAGCAGTTATGGGAAGATGCCCGAAGGACCGATGCAACTTATCGAGCCTTCTCTACCGCGATATTCAAGGAACATCGCCGAATACCTGCTGGTATAGACACGAAAGTGAGCTTAGCAGAATGCGAGCTAGACGAGCGTCGACTACTACGGTTTCGTGGTCGTTTATGGGTTCCTAGCTCCGAGCATCTAAGAACGAGGATCCTCCAACAAGTGCACGATTCTTACACGACCGGTCACCCAGGACGAGACGCCACCTATACGATACTGTCTCGGCAGTGGTTCTGGCCCGGAGCGGCAAAGGATGTACGACAGTTCCTACGGAACTGCGGCGTATGTGGGAGAAGCACGATCTGGAGAGAAACGAAGCACGGTTTATTGAAACCCCTTCCAGTTCCCCAGCGTATTTGGGCAGAAATATCAATGGACTCAATTACCTCTGACGCGTTAGCCGAGGTCTTTTTAGTGCATTTCTATATGCACCATGGCCTACCAACAGCTATTACAAGCGACCGAGGGACCCAATTCGTGAGCGAATTCTGGAAGAGAGTATGCGAAAGGCTACAGATTCGGCGCCGATTATCTACCGCTTTCCACCCGCAGTCAGATGGTTCAACCGAGCGAGCGAACCAAGAGGTCGAGAGGATCTTAAGAGCATTCACTTGCTATACACAAGAGGACTGGATGAAGCTTCTTCCAATAGCAGCAGTAGCGATCAATAACCGAGACGCAGCGTCAACTGGAGTGTCTCCATTCTTCTTCACGCACGGATACCATGTCGACCCGATACAGGCTGAGAGCGGAAGAACCCAAGAAGAGCTGTTAGGACCGGGAGAGGCAGGCGAAGCGCTAGTGGATCGACTCCGATCCGCTACTGAATGGGCGCAAGCGTCTATCGCGTTCGCACAGGATCAGCAGCAGCTTCAAGCGAACAGAACGCGCCAAGCCGCACCAGTATACAAAGCGGGCGATAAGGTATGGCTGAACCTACGAAACGTGAGATCTATGCGGCCGTACAAGAAGCTAGATTGGCTTCATGCACGCTACACAGTACTAGAAGCACCGTCTTCCCATACAGTACGGCTAGATGTTCCTACCAGAATTCATCCAGTATTCCATGTCGAACTAGTTCGGCCCGCAGCTGAAGACCCGCTTCCCTCGCAAATCGTGGACGATTCGCAGCCACCACCCTTAGATGTCGACGGAGAATTAGAATACGAGGTAGAAGAGATCCTGGCAGCCCGTACAAAGAGAGTAGGTCGAGGCTCAAGGAGAGAAGTGTTAGTTCGCTGGACAGGCTATTCACAGTGCACATGGGAACCATTAGCATCTGTTGGAGATTGCAGCGCACTAGACAGGTTCGAGGAACGTTTCGGGGCCGCTTCAACCACGGATGGGCCCCTGCCAACAGCCGAAATAGCGCGGGTTGGTCGTCTACAAGTTCGAACCCAAGGAGGGGGGTATTGTAACGGGCCAAGGCCACATTGAAGCCCGGGCTCTGCCCGTGCAGGCATCGCACCCGATACTGCCGCGAAAGCAAGGTAGCCTTACCGCCCTGGGGGACACTATATACTATAGTTGACCGCCCCTTTGTTTACAGTTCTCTAAGATTTAGATAAACAGCATGCAGGCACCGTTCAATTGAATCAATTCAGCCGTAGCCCTTCACATATATATTTCTATAACTTCATCTCAAAATTTCCTGAAATTTTCATAGGGGGGGCCACATCTAGCACCCCCCCTATAAAATTTCTAATTGAAATTCAAATTATAATCAGCTTAATATACTCTTTAGGGTTATAAGGTCATTTCTCTAAATTTCTAGAGATTTATGCGAAGAAGGCGTAGTGGTATATTATACAAACCAGAACAGATGTAAGAAAGGGTAAATCATCTTGATGACTGAGCAGCTTTATGATCAGAATTATGCAAAATTTGGGCTTATTTAGGCTTTATTGGGCTTTATTGGGGGCCCAGACTGGGCTTTGGGTTGGGTCTGGGCCGGAGAGGTTAGGCCCAAGCCCAACATGGGTTGGGTTTTGGGCCGAGACCTAGGGCCCAAATTGGGCTTTGCGGAAGACTAATAAGGTTCGAGCTCCTCGTATGAAGAACGTACCGGTCAGTAACATCGTGGTTATAGCTATTAGCTAAGCAGGATTTAAAAGGATCTCTCGGGTGCCGGAATCGGAGATCTTCGTCACTAGCATTAGTAAGATCGAGTATATGATCTCGGAACTCTCTGAACCCATAGAGCGGGATAAAGAAACGGAACTCGAAGGAATTCGACGAGTCATTCCGCGGAAATACCATGGGTATGCGGACGTTTTCTCGAAGATTAGATCTAACACGCTTCCACCGTATAGAAGAGGCGTGGATCATAAGATTGAACTAGAAGAGAAAGCAACGCTAGGATATTGCCCGCTATATAAGATATCTATGGAGCAACTTGAAGGGGCGAAGACGTATATCTACGAGAACTTATATAAGGGCTTTATCGTGCCGAGTAATGCCCCCTTTGCTTCGCCTATTTTAATGGCAAAGAAGGCCGACGGAGGACTCCGGTTTTATGTGGACTTCCGGAAGTTGAATTTAGTTACGAAGAAGGATCTATACCCGTTACTACTGATTAATGAGATGATGCAGCGGGTGCGTGGTGCTAAGTACTTCACTAAGCTAGATATACGATAAGGGTTCCATAGGATACGCATAGACCTAGACTTAGAAGACCTAACGACGTTCCGATTAAGGTATAGATCGTATAAGTATAAAGTGATGCCCTTCGGAGTCACGAATGGACCGGCATCCTTCTAGAGATTCATAAACTTAGTCCTGACCGGAATATTAGATATGTTCGTAACTACCTTCGTTGATGACATTTTGATCTATAGCGAGACGCTAGAAGAACATAAGAAGCATATAAAAGAAGTCTTGAAGCGGCTACGTGAAGCCGGTTTATAAGTGAGCTTATCGAAGTATGAGTTCCATAAGAAGGAAACGAAGTTCCTCGGTTTTATAATCAGGGTGGACGGGATCCGCGTAGATCCTAGAAAGATTCGAGTGATTTAGGAATAGGAACCCCCGGACATAGTAAGGGGTATATAGTCATTCCTTAGCTTTTGCAATTTCTATAGAAGATTCATCGAAGAGTATAACAAGATTGCCAAACCATTATTCGCACTTATAAAGAAGGGAGTGTCGTGGTCTTAGATAGAAAAGTGTTAAGGAGCTTTTGAAGAACTAAAGAAGAAACTGACCGAGGCGCCTATGTTGGCCCACTACGATCCTCATGCTTAGACTCGTGTTAAAACGGATGCGTCAGACGAAGCGCTAGGAGGTGTGCTCTCTTAACGAATAAACGAAGATGAACCTTAGCATCTAGTCGCGTACTTCTCGAAGACTATGGATAAGGCAAAAAAGGCTTATAAGATCTACGATAAAGAACTTCTAGCGATAATTCGTGCCTTCTAGGAATGGGAAGCAGAACTCATCGGACTAAGGCGAACTGAAGCTATTAAGGTGCTTACCGATCATGAAGCTCTTTAGTGGTTCCAAGAGAAGAGGAGGTTAAACTCCCGATAGATCCGATAGAGTCTAATACTATAGGATTACCGGTTTAAGATCCAGTACTAATCAGGTAAGAAGAATGTATTAGTAGATATGCTTTCCCGTAAGGATATTTCACAGAAAGGACAACGAGAGGAATTCGTATTGTTGCCAAAGCAATACTAGGAACCAAAGTGCCTAATTGCACTAGTCACCGTGAATGAAGAACTGAACCAGCAACAGCTCCAGCCCGTGCCCCGACTCATACTCCGGCATCAGCCCGTCCACTAGCAACCATACACCCGTCTATGGTCAAATTCACGCAACCAGCCGGACTCGACGAGTCAGTACATGTACCAGCGACCCAGTTCGACTTCCAGTTCAATAGCCTTCAAGCCAGACCATCTAAGGCCCGGGGCTGACCTAAGGGCTCCAAAAACAAGTCCAAGGCATCAACCTACAGGGACAAGAGCCTTCCAACGCAGCCTGAGCTCACGGAGAACGCCCCCACCATCACCAAACAAGCCCGGAACTCCCGTTCCCGGCAGCAGGTGCTCCAGGACCCCATCTCAGACCCGGAGCGTCTCCTACAGCACAAGAAACGCCGGTTTGAAGAGCCCCAGGACGTCATGGAGGAGGACCAGGAGCTACGAGCTCGCACTCCATCTCCGCTCGTCCAAGACCCACCAAGGGAACAGCTCACCCGGTTAAGAATCCTCCCACCGCATCCTCCAGCACCCATGCCCACAGAAGAGACGCTCCCGCCAAGTCACGGGCTACATTTCAGCGATATCATCGATGCGGACGCGTACCACATCGGCAGCACGCCCCCGGACCAGGAGGAAGAGTTCTTCCACGAGGCTTCTGAATACAGCGACGACCAGCATGACGACAACCTCTCATCCAATGAATAACCTCCAAATCATCCAATACAATGTGAACAAATCGCAGCCAGTGATGGCCTCGTTTCTCAGGGACCGACGGGTATGGGAAGCCAGTGTGATCGCGGTGCAAGAGCCATGGAAGAACACCCTGTCAAACACTACCCACCAGCCTATCTCCACACAGTTCCAACTTATATATCCAAGCGCATCACCGGACGAGCCCCCCGGGGTCTGTCTATACGTCTCGAAGGAGATCGACCCCCGGGAGTGGGCATGCACGCTAGTGGACCGAGACTACCAGATCCTGAAGCTCCGGAAGGCTCATGCGGATGGCAACTGGACGGATCTCTTCGTACATAATATATATAATCGACCAGGAACGGGCATGCCGAACAAGCTCCGCCAGGAGCTCCAGAAGCGTAAGGAAGCGGAGCACATCGTCGTGGGCGACTTCAACGCTCACCACCCGGTCTGGGGCGGTCCGGGGACCCCAGCGGAGGCTGAATCGGAGGAATTCTTGTTGCTGGCTGACCAATTCAAGCTCGACTTACTCACGGAGGCTGGTAAGCCGACGTGGGAGCGTGGCGGAGCGGAAACGGTCATCGATCTGACCTGGATGAGCGAGGAGCTCGCTGGTCGACTGATTAAGCATGGACGTGCGGACGATATCGAGCACCAGTCAGACCATTACCCTATAAGGACGACGCTCAACGTGACCACCCCACTCTTCGAGCAGCCGCAACGACGAAATTGGGGTGCCACGGATGACAAGATCCTCACAGAATTCATCGAGAAGCATGTTATATCACGGGACCTCACACATGCAGACGCAGCCCGCATTGAGCTTGAAACCCAGGCCTTTCTACGGACCATACAGGCGGCAATCGATGCTTCCACACCATGGGCTAAGCCATCAGAATGGTCAAATTCTGACTTCACACCGGCGTGCCGGGAAGCAGTCAAGACCGTACGCTTTCTCCGGCGCCAGTGGACCCGCTCGCATGACCCCATAGACGAACTCCGGTATAAGCAAGCCCGGAACGACAAGAACCGGCTCATCAAAGGCACGCTCAGCAGGGCACACCGGAAGCGAGTACAAAAGGTGATCGAGGATGGCCCCCGAGGCATGTGGAGACTAGCGAAATGGGCCCGGAACCGTTCAGGTGTTTATGAGCGAGGGCTCACGCCAACGCTTAAGGCCCGTGATGGCTCAGCAGCAGAGACCGTGGAGCAGAAAGCAGCTGCTTTCCAGCAAGCTTTCTTCCCCCAACCTCCAGAAGCGGACATATCGGACACGGAAGGATATATATATCCAGAAAGTGTCGAATTCCCTACAATTACGAGGCATGAGATCGAGGAAGCCATCCGATCGTCTCCAGCGGGCAAGGCCCCCGGAGAAGACGCTATACCGAACTCCGTGTGGCATAAGCTAGTCAAGATCCCAGTGGTCTTAAGCACACTCCACGAGCTCTTCAACGCGTGCACTCGGACTGGTTATAACCCAAGCCACTTCCAGAGGTCCATCACGGTAGTACTACGCAAAGCAGGTGACCGAGATTACCAGGAACCCAAGTCATACCGACCAGTTGCCCTCCTCAACACAATTGCCAAATTCCTCGAGTCCATCATCGCAAGACGCATCTCATACGCGGTCGAAGAACACGGGCTACTACCGAAGGGCCACCTCGGGGGCCGGCGGGGCATATCCACCGATCATGCCATCCAGATCATGCTAGATCGGGTCCGGAGCGCCTGGGGAAGAGGCTCGATAGTCTCTCTTCTCATGCTCGACGTGTCAGGAGCCTACGACAACGTCTCACATACACGTCTGATCCATAATATCAGGAAACGTCGTCTCGGGCAACTTGCCCCATGGATCGAAGCGTTCTTAACGGGCAGAAGCACGCGTATCCGCATGCCAGAGGGCATATCGGAGCGTATCCCCACGCCCACGGGCATCCCGCAAGGCTCGCCTCTTTCGCCCATTCTCTACCTTCTCTACAACGCCGACCTACTCGAAGACTGCCAGACCAAGAGCGGAGATCTCTCCACCATGGGCTGGGTCGACGACGTAGGCTTCATGGCGACTGGTAAGACTGAGAGGCAGACAATTTCTAAGCTTCAGAAGGCGTGCGAAAAATCAGGGATATGGGCAAGCCGACATGCGTCAGTCTTCGACCCGAAGAAATACAACCTTATCCACTTCACACCACCAGGACAGGCTAAAAGCGAGTCTCTTCTGCTCGTCAAGGACCAGGAGGGGCTCACCACGATCATCGCCCCCGAACAATCGGCGAAATACCTCGGTTTCTGGCTCGATCCCGGGCTCACGTTCTCTCACCATCACGAGAAGGCGATCATAAAGGGCAGCACGTCACTACATGCGCTACGAAGTCTATCAGGATCTACGTGGGGAGCCTCGACCTCCGCAATGCGCAGGATTTACCAGGCGGTCATCATACCGCAGATGCTCTATGGGGTGTCAGCATGGTACTCCCCTTTAACAACGGGCAAGGGACGAGCTCAGGTGATCAGCAGAAAATTTGCAGCAATCCAGAAACGTGCAGCATGCCTTATAGGCGGTGCGTTCAAGACCAGCGCCGCAGAAGCGTTGAATATCGAGCTTTACCTTCCGCCTATCGGCATCCAGATGGAGCGCATCTCTGCGGAGACAGCGCTTAGGATACGCACTGGCCCAGCGCACGGAGTTCCACAGCTTATGATTCGACGGCGTTCTCAACAGCAACGTCAACGCGGCGGATGGTCACCAATGGAGGCGCATGCATGGCAGAAGGGCGGATGCCTAATGGCTCCCCCGGGAACTTTGGCGAGCGTCTGGGAGAGCCGGCGGGCATACGTCCGGGCACCATGGCATACACCACCAGAGGTACATATACTAGAGCGTGACGAGGCAGTGAAGAAACACTCCGAAATCTATGCGAAAATCCAGGATTGCCCATTGCTCATCTACACGGACGGAAGTGGGATCGAAGGTAAGGTCGGGGCCGCAGCGGTGGTCGATGCCACGCTCGAGCACCGACACTGCCAGATAGGCACACAACAGGACTCGACGGTCTACTCCGCGGAGCTTCGTGCAATTGAAATGGCGCTTGAAATCGTGAAGGAAGAGCTCCTCGAGAACGACCGCACACAACGAGGTGTGGTGGTCTTCTCCGACAGCCAGGCTGCCCTCCAGGCTCTCGTACGCCCCCGTATGCCGTCTGGACAGGTCTACCTCCAAGGATGCATCCGGAACCTTCAAAATCTCACAAACCAAGGTATCCAGGTCGAATTCCGGTGGGTTCCCGCCCACCAGGGGATCTCGGGCAACGAGCTCGTCGACCAGCACGCAAAAGAAGCAGCAAAGGCAGATCCTGGTCCGTACGACCGGCAGATTAAGCTGGCAGCAGCTGCCAAGCGGGGTATTCGGGAACAGGCGAAATTCGCGTGGGAGGCAGCCTGGGAGAAAGAGAGGTCAGGGAATGCAACGAAGCAGCTGATTCCAGCGCCGACGAAGAAGGTCTTGGACTACTGGAAAGGTCAGAGAAAAGCGTCAGCGTCAATCATGCTTCAGATGCGGCTCAATATCATCGGATTGAAGCGTTACCTATGGCGAATCGGTGTTGCAGACTCACCTCGTTGCGGCTGCGATCTCGGCCACCAGCAGCCAAGACATGTGCTTCTTGAGTGCCCATTCTTCGAGGACGAGCGTAGAGACATGCGGGAAGCACTCGCCAAGGCGGGTGTGTGCACGTCACTCTCGTTCAACCAGTTCATGGCAGAAAAAGACGCAGTTCCCGCAATCACCAGATTCATGGAAAGAACTCGACTTCTCGGCCAATTCCATGCGGTTGATCCCGACGCTATGGGATTCGAACCAGACCCGGAGCAACAAGAACAACCAGTATGACACAGGAAGGCAGTGTGATGGTGGTAGATGAAATGTGGATCGCAGGAAGGAGGGCCAGGTCCCCTTCCTTCCCTTAAGAGGCAAGAATTCGACGCAGGAGCGGCAGACCGGCCGGGGAAATGGTCATGTATCTGGGGACGGCGTGTTATAGGGGTAGAAGTGAGGCGGAAGTGAGGGCAGAGTGATAGAAGAAGAGGACATGGTGGTGCGAGGGATATGGGTGTGGGAGATGCGGGGATGCGGCGAAATCACGGAGGTGTGCGGGGCGGAAAAACGAAGTTGCGGGTGCAGCAGGTGCAACAATCTCAAAAGGTGTTTGGCAGACACAGTAGGCCTCCCAGTTAAGCTGGAAACGAGCTGGATGCTGGTGGCTGTGTTACTGGGGCGGAGATTGACCTTCCTTTGATGTTCTTTCCTTTATTTTTGACGCTTTTTGTACTTAATTTTCTTGGCAGCGGGCAACTGGGGGCAAAACTTCAACTCCATGCCACGCATACCCGGGTGCAGGGCGCCATTACCTCGCTGCCGGGCAGGCCCGGCAGCACCCCCGCATAGCAGCCATTACTAGAGGTAAGCTTGATCGGGTAAATGAATTCTACTACTACTTAAACAACTTGGGCTTACCAAATGGCAGCCATTTTCGGCCTCTAGTGACGCCTTTTTCGGCCGTCGCCTGGTAACACGTGATGGCGCCATCCCCACACGACCTCCGGCCATCTACCGCCACGCACCAGTCAGACCCCACCCGTAAGCCTTTTCCCCACACCCCCTAGCAAGTTCTGTTCCTGAGTTGTTTTGGCATCTCAGCGAAAGGCCTGTGGTGGCTAGGCGCTCACTGAGGGCGCCAAAAATGGCCTCACTGTCACTGCACCTTGTCACGTTGGTGCCTGCCCACTATGTGCCCTTTCTCTTTCCTATACTTTCTTCACTCTCCCTTCTTTCCCACCCCCTCGACTGAGAGTGCTTCTCTGCCTGCCCTCTCTCACCGTGGCCTGTCCTCTTCCATTCCTCGTGCTTCCTTCCTCGATCGTTTCTGCTCGCCCAGCTCCGGGCGCATCGTTCCCAAGGCTAGTTGCCGACCAAGCCACTCGTGAACCACCAACCGCCTCGTCATACCGCGGTCTTCGAGTCTTAATCCCCTGTCCTCATCCTTGCCGACCCGTCACTTTCGCTAAGGCCGACGATGAAGCGTTCTCGATGCCAGCGGAATAGAAAGCCGGAGAGCGACTCTTGCGAGGAAGACATAAGTACGACTACCACCAGCGACTCGGAGCAGGGCGATGCTACGTACGAGACGGATCTTACGGAGCTGGAGGACTTCCCAAGCTCACGAAAACGTCTCCGAGCGGATGAGAACCTCGTCCTTGAGCCAGAGACCTCCTACGATTCTGAAGATATCTACCATGATCCACTGGATGAAGGCGGAGTCGATCTCTCCGAGATACCCGAGGATTTCGACAAAGCACTAGAGACCATTGAACGACGGGAGCGGATTGAAAAGAGATAGAAAAGGTGAGCGAGCCATTGAGATCCAATCCGCTTCATGCTCTCCTAATGCAGCACAGGTACTGTGCCAGCCAGGTGCGAAACAAGCCCAATGAGCCAAAATGGCGTGAGGTCGAGGATTCGCTGCGCCAAGCATCGAACAATGATATGTATCGGTTCCTACGCTGGTGTCTCCAGCTCGACCGAGGCGAGGACGGCCGGCATACCCCAGGCATCAACAAAGCTAGCACACTTGAGATAGACTGGAAAAATCTACGTTTGTACCATCAGAGACTCACCAAGATTGTAATCAACGATGACGATGGCTCCGAGATACGAAGAGTCGGTATACCTCGAAATTTTCCAATTCTGCTTGAATGCTTTGACTTACCGTTTTTGAATCCAGGGTATGAAGTATTTGGTCCAGGAGTTTGGTTTGGACACGCAGCCTGGAAGGAAGACGCCGGTTTATATTGAGGATATCGGCCCCTTCAATGAAACGATTCTATCGACACAGGAGAAAAAGTTCCATTTGGGCTTCTAACGTATCTAAGTGTGTCTGTTCAACTCGCTCAGTATCTTCACCGTGCACAGGAGAAGTGCCTTGTTGAGTCTGCAGTTCAAGGACCTGGTCATCTCCCTCCAGAAGGACCCACATAGAGGCCCACCCGTCCCTATGATCGAGCTTACTCCCGAAGGGACTAAGAAATTCCTTGGAATTACCAAATTATATGGCTACGAAATTCCTGTGTCCCTTTCTCAATTCCTCGGCAGCTTTTTGATGCATAAAAGACCTCTTAAGATGCTTGTCTAGAACTCCAGCATTTCGGAATTAGGCCACGTAGCTAACCAATTAATAGAACTACTTTTGCACTTCCCGAGATCGTTTACGGACCCTCTCTTATGATTTACCCGCATACACTGCTTTTTGGCATCCTGTTTCATGCGCGGGCATTTCGCAATCAGGGGCTGAATTCGAAGGCTTAGCTACAGAAACTCTTTATCAGCAAAGGATGTGAACAGCTTCTGGTGCCATTGGACCCAAAAAAGTCCCATTGGTATGTCTTTTGCAAAACGGAGTTGGTCAAGGGGGTTCCAACCATTCAACGGACTACGTAGATGCCTAAGTCTACAATGTCCGCGTTGCTGGTCACATTTGGCGAGATCCGTGGGTGGAAAGGTGCATTCCACGCCCATTAGTTCCGGTATAGAAGTGGCAAAGTGCTCAACGAGAGTGGTGAGTTCTTCTATGTACGATGTGCATTTTATTTAATTAGCTTGGTGACTGACCTTATGCGCAGGGTGGGTGAGCAAGGAGCAGCATATGTGCATTATGAAGCACGCCAGCCCGCGTACCTTTCTCAACCACTATCATCCCCTGCAACTCGACACCGACATGATCCGGGTTATCTGTGGTCTCGACCCGGATGTGGAACTAATGCGAGCCGTCACACGGTAAAGCCGTTGGCGAGACACGCGACGCCCACGCTACTTGACTGATCAACAACGGGCATAAGTTAAAGATCATCCCGAATTAGAGGAGGCCCGGCGCAACCTCAGCAAGATCCGCGCGTAATACGAAGAGACCCAACAACCCGGCCTGCTTCTACGGCTCCAGAAACGGGAGAAGGAAGTGAGAAACACGCGAAAAAGGTTGCACCGGAGCTTACCGCATCAGATCCGAGAGAAATTTGATGAGGAGCAAGCATTTTTGGACATCGAGGCGCAGCTATCAGGTACCGCGGTCAAGGAAGAGAGCGACAACAGTTCATCCTTAGAGGACACTATGCATCCCCTTCAGTTGCATCTCGTGCAGAGTCTTCTTTCCTACCCTGTTTCTAACTCGTTGGAGGATGAATGGCATCGGCGTGATACGGGTACTGCAGCTGTTGTTCAGTACTATGATGTCCTTGAAGGAGGCCCGTTGAGGGGCCGACCTAAACAGAAAGTTCCTAAATCTACTCCGCTGGCTGGACCGATAGTTCAGCCGAAGAATTTACAGCAGACCCAAAATGATACTGACTTATGTAAGTTATATATTTCCGTATACGGCAAGCCCTTACGTGCTACTAGGGAATACCTTAAAACCGCTAAGCAGCCAGAGGCTTGCTTTCAATGCTTCGCGAGTGAAGGGCTTCCGGACAAGGTTCGTTTTCAGATGTTCCATGATCCTGGATGTGTTACGCGCCACTTTAACGCCATCCATCTTAAAGAAGAGCCACTCAAGTGCAACTCGTATGAAGTAACCCTGTTACATCGGATGGCGTTCCAGCGTCATGCGTTTGATGTACATCGTGTGCGAAGTCGCTGGCGTTGCCTAAATCCAATAGAGGAACTTCAGAAGCAAACATAGGCCGACCATGGCCGTGCGAAGCCATTTGTCTCGAGATCCGCTTATTGCTTATTTCTAGGAGCGTGAAAACTGATGCGTATACCATATATAGCTAAAATAGATCAGATAATTACAATAAGAATGTCTAGAACGGAAACAACGAGCACAAATAGTAGGATAATGAAGCGACTGAGCATTCAAAATCGGAAATATTTCTAGCTCCTGCAATTCTATTTGTACTGATTGAAGACACTGAGCACTTTCGCTAGGGTAGGTTGAATTGAGATCAGATTCGAGCACACACTAAAAATCCAAATGACAACATGTTGGTCCTTCTGACTCCTTCATGTTATCATAAAAATTCCGACGTAGACACCGAAAGAATAGGCACTGGACAATAGATTGATTTTGAGAGATCGTTCATCAGATTGAAATTCAGTGACCCAAGAAATGTCATCTTTAAATTATCAGACTGACGTAAGTTAAGATCCAGATCTCCCTACAGCTCATCCTACCACGATAACTAGGCTCATTCATGTCTACTATATCGGCTCCTCTTATTACGGGCGATAGACAGCGCAAGTACCCACGTATATAGATCTCACCCCA
Organism: Penicillium sp. IBT 16267x; assembly: GCA_028828865.1. NCBI lineage: Eukaryota > Fungi > Ascomycota > Eurotiomycetes > Eurotiales > Aspergillaceae > Penicillium > Penicillium sp. IBT 16267x. The sequence continues at coordinate 3,166,323 of JAQJZQ010000008.1, read as the reverse complement.
GAGGATGCTGGTGACTATAGGGTCCCGTCTCTTATTTTGCCAGTCCTCCCGCGCTTTCCCGGCCTCGACAAACAAAACACCTCGACATTGAAATCTCTCTGGGAGATGCCGAGCCAGAACGAGGATCAAGTGACCTAGAACAAAAGTGGTCGATTGATGATCCGAATACAGGGCTTATTACTTCGAAGCTTCTCCGGGACTGCTAGAGGTTAGCTATTGACTCCCGATTATCGCTGAAAAAAATCATACCGCAATAGAAATGTTGCATTCAAACTCTTCAACGATTCTTTCCATCTTCCATCATTATACACCTCTCTTAGTGATTCCCGATGGACCAGTTCTTCCGTATAGTTAAGCGGAGTCTTATAGTCTAAGTCTATGGCCGTGGCATAAAGGTCTAAGACACCTTCGTAAGTAAGAAAGTTTATCAGATCCTCGGTGAAAACACCATGAATCGCTCCGTGATGCATCAATGTTTTCCCATCAAGATCTCTGGTCGCTGGATCCACACCCACAGCAAACAGATAATCAAGGATCGTGGTATCTGCTCCCTGATGATGCATGGTGAGATGTGCCAATGTTTGTCCGTGTTCATTGATCCAGAGCGGATCAGCACCTTCCTGAACAAGTAAATGAAATATTTCACTCTGAATTAATAGGTGAAATGAGCTCATATAAAGACCTAGGGGCGAGTTTCCGTCCCTGTCAGGCTGATTGACATCGCAACTAAGTTATATAAGGAACTTCATAACTTAAGCTGAGCAAAAATCAGACGCAACATGATGATGTAACGGACTTTTGCCAAAATGGTTAAGGGTATTCCAAACCACCGAAAGCACACGATCGTAGGTTTTTGACATAAAGGATAAAATATCCAGATAGCCACTGGAGACTGCATAATTAAATGGGCTCTGCCCGTCGGAGTCCTCTAGCATGATATCACAACCTTCTTCCATGAGTTTGCGAATTACTTCCAGGTTTCCCGCCTGACTAGCGAGGTGAAGACACGTCTGACGAGCTTGCTTCGGTTGTGATGCATCGGCTCCTTTTTCCATAAGCTTTTCCAGGATAGACAACGCCTGAGGTCGATGGAAGTCGATCACATGTTGAGGGTAATCCCCATGATTGTTAGCCGTGTTGACATTGATAGATTCGCTCTCCAGGAGCGTCTTAACAATGAGTACCCTAGTATCGCTGATGGTTTAATAGATATCAGAAGCTTCTAAGCCCTCATAATTCTCGATCAGGTCAGTCAATGACTTAACGGCATACTGACCAACCTCCCATACATCGTCATTTTTGCGGCCGAGAAGCCGGCGCCTAATCCCAATATGTAGCGCAGTATCGCCAAAATCAGAACGAGCATTGGGATTGGCCCCACATCTAAGTAAGAGGGCAGCCATCTCTGTACATGCATTCAGAGCAGAGAAGTGGAGCGCTGTCAGTCCGGATTCTATATTCACTTCCTGGGGCTTAGACATTCTGTATACAAAACCGCTCACTATTGTTCTTCTAGGCCACGAGCGCCTTTTAACCCTAGATTCTAGATTGAAAGCATTTTGGATGAACGTTTGAACAATTTCTTTTCGTCGGTCGCCTAAGTGCATAAAGGAAGGGTGTTATGTTCTCCTCATCGCAGATATATGGGGAGGCCCCCTTGTCGAGAAAGTACTTTATCATTATATAATCATTGAAGCGACCATTATTGCATGCAACGTGAAGTACATTTTGATGCTTGTTGTTCAGAGAATCAAAACGCACGTTAGACTCGGCTAAGACACGCAAGGCTTTAATTTAAGTGTTTTCAGTCGCGATAAGTAGCGGCGGTTGTCCGTGGTCATCTTTGTCCCCTAATGCCTTTGGGTGGGCGGTTGAGATAAGCGGAATAATTCCCCATCGGGCTGCGACATGAATGACGGATGTGTCTAGTCCTAGAGCATCCCGTGAGCTTCTTTGCAAATGGTTATAATTATCCAGCCAGCACCTCCATGTCCCGAGCGTGTTTTCGAAGAAGTTTTTATGCTCTTTCTGGATAGTAAATTCTGTTTTGGCTAAGCTTGCGTGCTTCGGCTAATGCAGTACTAAATAACCAAGAAATCCGTAAGTTGACTCCAGCGCTGACCTATCCAGACCGGGCCGACAATATTAAGAAATGAGCTTAATGCAACGATATGACAGGACATAATTGGATTTGACAGCCATGAAATCATCCATCTCTGTCATTAAAAAGTCCTTGACAGAGCTATGTAACAGTCGCACGTAGATTTTGTCGGTAAAAGTCAGCGAGTGAGAAGAGTCAATGATCTCTTGGGTGAACTGGAGGCGAGTTTCGATATCCTCGTCCAAGTATAATCGACATGCTTCAGCTATTTCAGCCACCGTCAGGCGCCGTGACGCAAATGTGATAAACATCAACAACATCTTCAATTTTGAGTCATTATATGAGTCGTTGTCTTCGAACGCTGCGTTCGGTAGGGCTCGATATAAACGATATAGTCCTCGAGGTTGAGCCCGTAGTTTCTCAACCGCTTCCTTTGATGGTACATCATCCAATTGCCGACAGACAATTCCGACCCATAGGAATGTTCTATCTGCCTTTTCTTCGAGTATCTGTGACACTTTTTGTCTAACAGACGCAGGATATTTTCTTCGCCTTATAAGGTCCCGTACTTTATCTTAGATCATGGCTCTTAAGTCATCGGCTATCTCCTTACACGAGCCGAGATCGACACATCGAAAGATAGATAGAAAATTCTGGATTTCGGGGTACGGACGACTGATGATCAAAAAATGCACGCTGTATGGGACCGGACTGGTCTCGCTCGCTTGTTCGAACGATTGGTAAATTTGCCGGAGGAATATATCTTGTGATTCGGTATCGCATTCGTCGAGAGCGTCGGCAATGCAATATATTTCGGTACCGTTAGACGCTCGGCCTATATCCATCAGTACTGCCTAAAGTCCGTCGAACGACGTGAAAAGACGCTTTCCCTGAACTTTATATCTTAGGATCATTTATTCCATAAAATATGGATGTTTTTTGATGATTTGGTATAGAAAACCTCGTAGTAGAGAGGTTGCCGTTCTATGATATTCAGAGTCGGAATCGCAGAAAAAATATAAGAGAATGCTATCACTGTTGGAAAAATAATATTTCTTTGGTAGTTCTTCAGCAAGCATCATAGCCATTATGGATTTGCCGATTCCTAGATTGCCGTGTACCCATAAAACATTGTTCTATATCGCTTACGGCCTTTGCTTATCGAAACTAATATTTGAGCTCGTTTAATTCCAAGAACCAGCTAAAGGTCCCCGAGGTACGAGGTCCTTTTGTCGCCTCCGTATATTGAGATCCTCTTCAGGCTCCGTGATGAATAGATCTGCAAGACATACGTTATGCTCCTTTATTTCCTTTCTTTCTTCAATGGACATGTGGAAGTGATTGATGACAGAGCCGTGGTTCAGACCCATCTGGAACCCCAAATTTGAGCACCCAAACGATATTGTGGACGCCATTCTCCCCACGGGTACCGGTTCCGTTCCTCCGATGGGCATGTGAGAAAACAACTGACTGGCATAAGCTGTCGCTGCCACTGCCGCAGAAATATAATTGTATCGCTTAGCTTCGAAAGTTTCGGTCGGCTGTAAACTCGGCCATTCAACAGAATCAGAGAGTGGAAAGGGTGAGGGGTAACGAGGAATGAGCGACCGCGATCAGGGCCCAAGCCCAAGAAACGACAATAAATTCCGTCTACCAGCAGGGTCACGTCATGAAATCATTCCCACCATAACCATAAGCCCTGGCAACAAATTCAAACTCAAGATCGTTTCTGCAAGTCGGTAGGTCTTGACACTCTCCATTACCCACCTTGTCATTTTCTTCCTTAGCAGCGTCAAATATATGCCGAAGTACTGCCCAACAACCGATCTGTAAACCAGCATGCTGAAGGTAGTTCTTGGTATCCGGTAGCAGCTCGCCCCAGTTGTTACAGGAACTTTCGAGGTTTTCTGCTGTCGGAACTCTTTTCGCCTTAAGACACACCACGACAACTCGGAACATATTCGCAAATCCTTTCCGAACTGATTTGTTCTTTTTGAGATTCTTTCGCACCATGATTCTGTATGCCTACTCCTCGTATAATGGAGGCTCCTATCGTGGGTTGCTGACATATTCTAGAACCAGCTACAAGAATCAATGAGGACCTTCGACTCATTGGTCAATAGCAAATGGTTCAACCGCAAGCCTATCATTCTCTTCCTGAACAAATTTGATCTATTCGAGCAAAGACTTTCTATTTCACCTTTCAGTCAGCATTTTCCAGATTTTTCAGGTTCTGACAAAGACTTGCATGCTGCTGCAAAATATGTGAACGACCGTTTCCTAGACATGGATCGAGTTCAGGGTCGTGAAACATATACTCATTACACTACCGCCACGGACACTAATTTGCTAAAGCAAACCATGAAATCAGTGGAAGGTATCATAGTACTGCAAAACCTAGAATCTCTAGGCCTAGAAATGGGGGTAATTTAGGGGGGGGCTGCTATCTGTCATTGTCAACTCTTTCAGTCTCATGTAGTAGGACAAATTCTGATGAGAGTGCCACATTGGTTTCATAAATGACGGCTGCTTGACACACCCATGCATTATAAAAAAGCAAAAGTACAACGCAGCTTGCATGAACTTGTTATGTACCAATGCTACGTAACCTACTATTTATAACATCCGTGCGGAGCCTAGATCGAGCTCTAACAAATGTGAGAACCCCTGTAAGCACGGGGCCCAAGTATGAGGGGTAACATCGGATGAGGCAGGGGCTAGCGCTAGATATTATCCTCTGAAAATAGGTTATCCGGAACATGGAGGGGTAACTGAGAACAGTCTAGTATCTGCATCTTATACTGAGATTCGGAACATATGATTCCCTCATGGCACCAAGAGAATTTTCACTCGAGAATGCGAGCAACTCAATCAGCGAGGCGGAATCGAAGTCAGCCTTGCAGTTCATTCAGCCAATCCTAGATTGATTTTCGGTGGCAAATGCATTTGCCAAGAGACAACGGTTTCAGGACAATGGAGGTCAGCCAATAACCCTAGGCCCAGCTGAGAATGTCTGTTTGCTGATGGTGTACCCAGCGGTGGATTCCTCTCCTCACGCCGCATGCGCTAGCCAATAAGAGCAAGAGTTAATAATGACGCTCAGTGGTAATAGGGCCGCAGCCTAACATTTAACAATCGCTTACTGAGCAAATGGCCAATAGCATCTGTCAAATGGAAAGAAATGCATTACTAAGTAAGGTGTGCACCTTTTTAGTCTAGCGGCAAAATCGTCTGATTTCTGAATTGCGACAGCATCGCAGTGTCACGTGATAAGGGATGAGACTCCTCACCTGGTCTAACAGGAACCCCCCTCTTCACTCATGAGCAACTCCGCGACCCGAAAAGACGAAGCTATTACTCGCCCATCGAATACTGTACAAAAGAATGCCAACCACAACAGATTCACTTGTGCTTCCTGAACTAGAATTCAAGGCGTACTGTGAAGACAGGGACTTCAGGGCTCAAGGGAAGCCGGAGCCTAACAGTCGCTCCCAGACAGTGATCTACCGTTTACATGACAAAAAGTGGTGGATCAAAATCACAGTAGAAGGCGCAATCCCATGCTCTTCCCCCGATATCAGGCCAGGGCAAATTAAGTCAAAACGCGAACGACGTAATGAATTGCAAGACTTTGTCACGATGATCGATTTCCAATCGCTGGTCCTTCTGGATGATACTGTAACTGAAATTGTTTTGAATGAAGAAACGAAAACATTTGACAGTGCCAACCTGTGTCTCGAGCCGGAAGTTACCGATCAGCCCACGTCGCTCATCGGAAATATGCGATACCATATTCGCGAGGATCCTTTGAGAGTGAGATACCCGCCATCCGTTCAATTCCCGTCATTCCGAGCCGTCAAAATCTCAGAATTGATACAAGAGGCTGAGATAACCAATGGAGTGTTTCGCGTTTTCCACAAAGGTGACAGGACACCGTATATTCTCAAGGTAGTCAATCGCCCTTTTTACCACCCACGAGATACGGACGTCATACAACAAGAACTGGAAAACCTCAAACAGTTCAGGGGGGCGAGAGGTATAGTCCAAGCCGCTGGCATTGCAGTGTTCACCAATCCGTACGCCACCTGCCAGGAAGGCAGTCAACAGATGGTCATCAATGGTATTTTGTTGGACTTCTATAGCGGTGGCTCCTTACAATATGTCCTGAAAGAACAATGTTTCAATGATTTCAGCTGGGAGAACTGGGCTATCCAAATTGGGAATGCGTTGGATACTATTCACCGCGTGAAGAAAACCCACATGGACTTGAAGCCATCAAATATCGTTTTAGACAAAGATGGCAATGCCATTATCATTGATATCAGTGGCATCGGTGGAGTGACGCATGAATGGCAAGCTCCAGAGATACGGGATGAAATATCACCCTTTGATCTCCCATTTCAGACACGTCAATTGAATGATATTTGGGCCTACGGAAAGGTTCTGCAAGAAATCGCATCAAAAGTCAAAGATTGCGCTTTTAGGAGGACTCTGAGCATGGTTGCAGATCATTTAACTGAAGATGTTACTACTCGGTGGACTTTGTCTGAAGCAATTTCTCAGTTGAAAATTTATCATCATAGTGATTGATTAATAAATCAAGTCTGTTTGAAATCATGATGGAGCTGTCCACGCTGGGAGCATGGCTTTAGCGAACTCGCAATCCTCGATGCCACATTCAAACATAATCCCATTCCACATCATCCTCGTCAAAATCACCATTGGTCCTGGAACCTGTAAACTTTATGAGCTACTTGTCTGGGTTGAGGATGCGTGGAAAAATTATCCCCACCTGGCCCATCTCGCCGTAAGCCGGCCTTTTTATCGCATCCATGGATTCCACACCAAGCTAAACCGCTGGTTGAAGCATCTTCGAGATTTCCAGGTGTACATACCTTCTTTGCTTTCTTTGCAGGTTTACATGCGGTCTTCAGTGTCTTGTCGTAGTGACCACAGTTATGGACTCTGACTCGGTATTGGCACATTGGGATAAGGCGAATTTGTAAAGCGGGTAGCTGATGGTAGTGTTGCACTCGAAGGGAAATCTTTGGATAATGTTGGTTTGGATGAAGCAAATACTTTTGGTTGCGAAGAAATCTATTAAATAATTATAAGAGGATTCAAATCTTCCTCTACCGCGAATGGTTGAAGCGATCGAACCGCAACTAGATTGGCTGATTACCCGTCCGTTCCCCTCATTTTGGCGCGTTTTTATGCAGACTTATCACGCACCGAGTCAGTTTTCCGCAAAAATTACCGCTGGCAGAGCCCGTACAAGCTTCGAGGGCCAATGAGTGATGTGCACGGTCGACAAATTTCAGCCAGTCCGGTTTGGCTCCACGTTTTATCTCTCGGGGCAGTCAAGCTGTTAGTGTATCAATAGGAAGAAGGCTCTAAAAATAGATGGCTGGCCGTCCTATACTCATGCCCGACCAGAAAAACCATTATTTGCGTGGCTGTGATGATTCGTGATGGTGGTGGCCCAAAGACAGCGGAATGGGCTTTATCCGACGGCAATATTACTATAGTTCGGTCATCGAGTGTCAGGACATAGCTTAATCATGGTTCATGACGTATATGTTTCTGCTGTCTCGTAGTATTACTGAAACTATCAGCTTTCAGTGGATCCGTCAAGCATAGGTTACCATGCGGAGACGCCAAAGAGCATCTGCGGTATGATCTTCGCTTGATAGATTCTGCGCATGGCATATAGTCTACCACTGGTATTAATTGGCCTTCTCAAATTGTCAGACAACACTCGTAAACACGACTGTCAGAGGACATAAAAAGTCATACCTGTTCTCAATGCCCTATACGCGTTCAATAGCCAAATATATGTTTTTATTGTGGCTTGAATGGTGGGTGATTAAAAATTGAAGGGTTCTCAAGATTTACGGGGTCGCTCGCGCGACCGTGGATCACATGACTTTACTTTCCTGTCGGAACACGTAATCAGGGCGGTAAAAGGTGGACCAATAGATCTCCAGTCGAATATATGCCTGTCTGTCCCATTCTTCTATCTCTGTGCGCGCAGTTAGTTATTCTGTGTGCTTACTAAGATCATGTGATCTAACTAGCTTACATACTCCATATTACGGACATAACCTAACACGCAGAACACCTACTCGATAATTCTCTCTTTAAGCTTTTTGTACACAGTTCGTGGCCTAGTTGAATTGAACATAAATTCCGCTTCAGCCCTTCACATAGAAACCCTTCTTTAAGCGCGTCGAGATAGGAATTATTAGTATAGCCTCTTCCTAAACGTAAATTAGGGTCCCTCTGTTAAGACTGGTATGTCTTGGTAAAGATTGGTATGGACGGGAGTGATAACACGGCACGAGAATACTGCTCACAGCAGTATGTGGATTGCTAGTAATATAATCACTGGAGATCTCTAATATCGATCTCCGGCAGTCCTACTTCTGTTGTGCGGCTTATCTAAGCAGTTACCCGATATCTCGGTGTAACCTTTCTCCGGACTGCTTGCAGCAGGTCCGCCATGTATAGAGATGGACTCGTATGCTCGTCCTCTCCTGCTCAGGCTTCTCATGTGAGCCTTCTGTAGACGTGTCGTAACACCCTCTCTATTATCACTAACTCTATTCGGCCACTAAGCTAGATTCCTGCCTAGACTATCTAGGCTATATCCTTTATATATACCTTAGGGTCGATGAAATCCCTCCAATAAGTCTCGGATTTAAATCGGAAGACCTAATAGGTGCCAGAATTCGAAGTTCGCTATACTAAGCACTCGGCCGAAAAGACCCATCTTTCCTAACCTAATATTCTATTCTCTAACTACCATTTCTGGGTAAATTTTTTGCGTTTTAAAGCCAGAGGAGGCTTTATTAGGATCGTCTTCTTCTTCTTACACTTCCGGATTCCCCATTTTAATAAAATACGTCGGAAGTATGTCACGATGTGGATTTCTAGGTATAGAAGCGGTAAGCTATCTATAGCTATCGTCCGGATTCCGACGGGTAAGCAACCTAATAAATTAGCGAGCTTGATCATTAAACTTCCGGGGGCGACCGCTTCGTTTCCGTGATTTAGTAGTGCCTAGCTCGTTAAAGCGATTAATCGTGTTAGTGATTATTATTAGAACATACCCAAAATCAGACGCTATCTTTAAAAGCTTGGTTTTTAATACTAGCCTTGCGTAAAGAATCGCTACACGAGCAGCATTAGATAATTCGGCCCCTTTACGACGTTTTCTAATAATTTTAGTGCCCTTAGGAACCATGGTTAAAGGATAAGAGAAAAAAGAAAATAGTGGTTATTGGGGGTAACCCGGAAGTGGGTCAGAAAATTCCACAGACTTTTACCGGGGATTATAATTCTAACTAAGTCTCAGTAATTCTAGGATCCTAGCGCTATCTAGGATCAATTCGACTCGTATCCTCGATTTTTCAGGGTTAAATCGACCACCCACTTATCAAACCACTTTTTAACGCTCCAATTCTCTCATCCACTAGGCCCTCGTAGCCTATGCTTATTATGTTATCGAGTCTCTGCGTGTTCAGCCACCCAAGAAGAATACCCCTACGTCGGTCACCATATAAAGAGAGGAACGCTCGAAGGCAGCACACTCGGCAATATACGGGTCGATCCAGCAGCACAACAACCACACCAGCACCGCAGGTTGTACGAGAGACCTTATGGCCCATGCCCTATACGTGTATGAGAGAGTGGTAGAAGCGTGTTATTCAATACTATCCTCGAAGCGCTAGATATCCGTGCCCGGCATACAGGTGTACTGTAAAATCGCTGTTCCGATACAACCCGGAAAAACCTCATCCGACCTCTTCTGTAATACCGAGTAACAGGGGGTTCCCCACTACAATACTTTACTTGGCCTCTACTTGCCCTCCGCTTCTCTTGTGATTCTGCATGTGTGCCAGGGCCCGTTGACCCCTCCCTTTCCGAACCTGCGACATCTGGACACTCTTGTATTTGGGGGCCGATTCCGTCCATTTATCACTAGCGCCCGTTGGGTCCATGCCTATCCCGCCGCGATTCCGCTCTACTTGACGAAATCGGTAAACCCAATCTTGGCTTGGCTTGGATGGCTACAGCACTGCAGACATCTGCACATTTTCCCTTGAGATGGAGGAGAGCCACTTAATTAGCGACGACCTGCCGTTGCCACCTGCCCGACTGTTTGAACGATTAGGCCACTTGCCTGGCTATACTTGGGATCAGTCCGTTGAGCCCTTCCACTCCACCTACAATCATTGGCATATATCGGGATTTCGCCATGCCATCGATTCAGACCTCTCCACCCCAATCGCAACCTCCTCCGGCCTTGCCTCCTCCGGTCCTTCCAGCCTGACCCGATTTTCCCCCCGCACCGAAATACGCCCTTCCGCGCGAGGTTTCAACCGGAGGTTTAGTGTGAGCGAGACTAGCAGTGAGCTGTCGCTCTCACGAGGAGGCGACCATGAACAGGTCTGGACACCGGTCGTGGCCCGCGTCTCGACAAACTTCATCCGCCTTGAACGAGAGTTTCATATGCTTAGGTCGATCGTGCAATCATCGGACCCAGACTGCAACCACACTGTGCGACCGATCGACTTAATACGTCTGCCTGCCGATCCCGCAATGGGAGGGCCCCTCTTGGTGGCTATCTTCGAATCTCCCGGCCACGACAGATTGCGCGACCTAGTCACATTTGGCCCTGCATCCTTTGTTGCGGGGACCAAAGGTGATCATAATGTAACTCCCAACGAGCAGGTCGATCTGTCGGCATTTTTCGACTTTGCGATTGGGGCGTGTGATTGCCTGGAAATTTTGCATTATGGTATGAAGACAGTGCATGGAGAGATTCGTGGCGATGCATTTCACTTTAGCAGCGAAATGGGATCGGTCAAACTATGTAACATGGGCAACGGCGCACGTTCATTTGATAATGTGCTGAGTGAAGGCTGGTCCTCTGTCTCCCGGGAGCTTGGAGCCAAGTACAAATTGCAATTCATCGCCCCAGAGCAGACCGGCAGGATGCCTACAGAGCCAGATAGTCGCACTGATATCTACGCGCTTGGTCTCTTCTTCTGGTCCATGCTCGTCGGGAAACTGCCTTTTGAAGGCAGTGACCCTGTTGAAGTGGTCCAGAATGTGCTGACCAAGAAGTTGACACCGGTCTCTGCGAAAAGGATGGATATCCCAGACGCTCTCTCAGCCGTCGTCCAGAAAATGACGCAGAAAGTCGTGCACGACCGTTACCATACAATCTCTTCTGTCAAGCGGGACTTGGCAGAAGTAGCTAAACTGTTGGGTGATGGAGAAAGCGAAGCCTTGAATAATTTCAAGATCGCTCAGCGAGACGTGTCATCCTTTTTCACACTTCCTTCCCGAATGATTGGCCGAAAGAAAGAATTTGACACCATCATCAATGTGGTCGAGAAGGTCAAAAAGCGCCAAGCGGCTGCATCTGCTAAGGCCTGGGTCCAAAGCCCCGCAACAGCTCACGCAGTCGCTTCCAATTCTTCGATCTCGGAAGGGCGTGTGGATAGCTTTGACCTTGCTTCTGTTTCCAGTGACTCTGGATCGTTCCATCTACCTCCCCGAACCAGCTCGAATACCACTCAACTTCATATTACACATGTTAACGCCCAAGAGTCCATAGCGAGCAATGACACGTCCCCCCCTCCACGGTTGAGGCAAACTTCGGCAGGCCCGGAATCATTGAGCCAAACACCGCCTGTGCCAACTCCTAGTAAAATGAAAAGCCCTTCCAATTCCCGATCTTCGCAAGCCACGGATAGGGAAAGCCATTTTTCAATTGGTACCAACACCAACAGCCAACCATCAACTCGGGCCTTTAGCCAAACTGATTCGTTGACCTCACTTACGAAACAAAAGACCGGAGTCAAATTCCGCCGTAATGGACGCTGTGAGGTGATTGCAATTAGCGGTGCTGCTGGGATAGGCAAGACGGACCTTCTGAACCGGGTACAACCACTCATCCGTAAGGGTGGGTATATTGCAATTACACGTTTGGACAGAGCCAAGCGCGTGCCCTTTGAACCCTTTGCCAAAGTCTTGGCTAGCCTGTTACGCCAAATATTCTCGGAGCAGGATGTCAATACAGATTATCACAACAGCATCCGATCAGCCTTGCGGTCTATGTGGCCCACACTACACAAGGTGCTAGATCTGCCGGAGCAACTAATGGCACCGGGAGCCAAGTATAAGCCATCTCCAAGGAACTCTCTTGCCCAGCCAATTGCTAAACAGGAGGCTCGTGAGGACCCTGCCAAGCGGCTTCATATCCCATGGATGGACCAAGGCCAAACATCCGCTAACTTTTTCTTGTCAAACGCTGCTTCAAATAACATGCGCTTAATGGATATATTCATTGAAATTCTGAGAACGCTGTGCCAGTTTAAGCTTATCACCGTGTGCTTGGATGATCTCGAGTATGCAGATGACGAGACCTTAGAGTTGGTGTTGAACATCATCAAAACGAAGCTGCCATGTGTGCTTATTCTTACAAGCCGCAAGGACGAGATTGAGTCTGATCAGATTCGGTCCTTGTTTGACACCGACATGCCCAACGTCACACGCATTGCCCTTGAGCCAATACCCGAAGACAATGTCATGGAATTTGTCGCTGCAACAATGCACCAAGAACCAAATCCAACGCTCACTCCTCTTGCCGCTGTTGTCCAGGAAAAGAGCCAGGGAAATCCTTTCTACGTTCGGGTAATGCTTGAAACATGCTACCGGAAGAACTATATTTGGTATTCATGGAAGGAATCAAAGTGGCTGTTCGACCTTGATCGAATTTTCACTGAATTTGTTGCTCCTGCATATGGAGAGGGACTTGGGCTAGGTTTCCTTACCAAACATCTCCAAGAGATCCCAGCAGCTGCCAGGTCGATCATGATCTGGGGAGCTCTCCTAGGAAGCCCATTTTCATTCTCGCTGGTCCAAAGGATATTGACCAGTGAATTTGTGACGTCAATCGATGATGACGACGAAGAATTGGGTCTCACGAAACCTGGAAATGTCACTTTGGTAAGGCAATCAGAAAGTGATATTGTGGTTGGGTTGCAGTACCTGGTCCAGGCAAACTTGTTGAACACTGGTATAACCGACGATGAATTCAAGTTTGTATCCCTTGAGCTTTTTGCCATTAACGAGTCAAATTTACTAACCTTCGCTGTAGGTTCGGCAATGATCGGCTTGCACAAGCTGCATTTTCACTGAGTGAGAGTCGCAATGTGGAGAAGATGCATTTCATCCTTTCGCAGGCGTTGATGAAATACTATCATGACCACCGCAGCCGGTACTCCGTGGCTCACCATGTTGCACTCGCATCGCACAGAATCAAATCGCGTGTGAATCACAGAATTGACTACCGACGTATCTTGTGGGAAGCCGGGCAGACGGCTGCTCAGTCTGGCGCTCGGCCCAGTGCACTTTGGTATTTCCGGCACTGTATCGCCCTCCTGCAAGACAATCCTTGGGATGACCATCAAGCGGACGTGTATTATGACGAGACCATGCGTCTTTACATCGCGACGGCAGAAATGTGCTGGTCTCAGGGCCAGAACGAAGACGCTCTCGAGCTGATTGATTCCGTCTTCGCCCACGGCAAGGATGCAATCAGCAAATCAAGGGCTTGGGTCATCAAAGCCAAAATTATGGCTCAAATGGGTGATCATCATCGCTCAATGGAGTCACTGCTTTCATGTCTCGACGAACTTGGCGTTCACCTCCGCGCCCCCACAACCTTCGAGGAATGTGACGTCGCTTTTCACAAACTCAAGAAGTACCTCGAGTCGGTCGACATCGATGCTGTTGCCCAGAAGCCTATCAGCGAAGATCCCAATCTAGTGACGATTGGAGCCGTCATGGCAGAGGCCATGGCCGTCACCTACTGGGACGACGCGCTCACCTTTTACCGGATGGCTATCGAGATGACGCATATTCATATCTCCAAAGGTGGGTTCACAACGATTTCAATCGGCTGCTCCCATCTCGCCATGATTACCCTGAGCCGTTTCAAAGACCTTAAGTTTGGTACTAAGCTCGTCGATCTCTCCCTTTCCCTACTTGAACATTGTCCCGAGCTGTGGACCCAGCGCAGAGTCTCAATTGTGCATAACCTTTACATCAGCCATCTCCGCGTTCCTCTGGCATCGACATTGCCAGTGCTGGAGGCCTCGCTCGAAGCGTCATTTAGAATGGGCGATCCCTTCATCACATTGGTTAGCATTTCTACAATGGCTATGACTAGGCTTTACCTCGGTCAAGATATGTCCCAATTGGAAGCGTTCTGTTCGGACGCTCCTGACGATATCCCAATGTGGGCTCAAGATACGCGTGGCGGTGCCAGCATTATTGCTGTTCGTCAGGTTGCACGGGCTCTGCAAGGCAAAACGGAGTTTCGTTCCTCGGACAACGTTATGTCAGATGATGAACACAGGACAACATCTTTCCTAGAGTATTTGGATACTCATGCCAGCAATGCTGACAGACCTCGTGACATCTACTTTGGCCTCTCCATGATCCCCCTGTTTCTGTTTGGGCACTATAGTAAGGCGATCCAGGTGGGGAATACGTTGCTCGGTACATCGCACAGACTCTGGTCTGTGCGTGTGTCTTACATCATTCAGTTCTACCTCGCCATTTCACTTCTCAGTCTACACAATGACTACCCTGCCCAAGGATACCTTGACGGGAAAATGGACACGATCCTCGGGTATAAGGCTGAGATTGACTTTGCTCGAAGCTGCTCCGATGCGAACTATGGTATGTGGGTTTTCCTGCTTGAGGCTCTCATTGCCGAGGTTCGGAATGATCACAATGGTGCCATTCAAAATTTCGAAGCCGCTATCGATCATTGTCAGATTCATGGATGGCCATTTGAGGAGGCTCTTGCACTTGAGTTGCAAGGTGAGTTCCTAATCAGACGTGGCGCGAAACGGGCCGCTCGTGCCTTGATACAGGAGTCCATTGCTGCATGGAGCTCCATGGGTGCTAACGGCAAAGCAATGATGCTTACTGAAAAGCATGAGTGGTTACTCAAAACAGCGACCTCTGCTAGGACGGTTGACGTTGGATGTCAAACTCTTGACTCACTTATGGATATTACTCGTGATGCTGTTCAAGACGAGATTATCATACCCTCTCGAATGAAGGAGGACGAGAGAAGGCGGCGCTGGATCGAACAAAATGGCGTCAGTGCAGACGAGAAATCCATGGATATCTCAAGCGTGGGCCTAGACATTATCGATTTGTCCAGCATACTGGAGTCCAGTCAGGTCATGTCATCTGAGCTTCAGATTGAGAAACTCTTCATGAAGATGCTTGAGATTCTCTTGGAGTCGTGCAACGGTTCCGATTTTGCAATTATTGCGACCAATTTTGATGAACAAGGATTTGCCATTGCGGCGGCAGCAGACTCTGATAAAGGCCAACGATCATACCCAGAGGGCTTACCCTTCTCGGAAACTGAAAGTCGGATGGCTCAGCATATCTCGTACTATGTCATGCGTACAAAGGAGGAGGTTCTGGTCCACAATGTCCTCGAGGACGAGCGCTTCTCCAATGTCAATGAATCATATCTCGCCAATTACCCCCAAGGTCGGTCCGTCATTGCACTGCCGATTGTCCAGGCCGACCAACTGCTTGGAGTTATCCACTTGGAAGGCAAGCCGAATTGGTTCACACAGCGAAATGTGGTGGTGTTGCATTTGCTTTGCAACCAAATTGGAATCTCACTGTCGAACGCTTTGCTTTTCCGTGAGATTCGCAAGGTCAGCGCCAAGAATTTGTCTATGATCGAATCCCAGAAGCGTGCCCTCGCCCAAGCACGCGAGTCAGAGCAGAAAGCAAAAGTTGCAGAGGCTGAAGCCAAACACAATGTCAAGCTTAAGGAAGATGCTGCACGAGCCAAATCCATTTTCCTGGCAAATATCTCACACGATCTGCGAACTCCGATGAATGGTGTTATTGGACTTTCAGAGCTGTTAAAGGGCACCAAGCTGGACAAAGAACAAGATGAATATGTGGAATCTATTCGTGTCTGCGCTGACACCTTGTTGACCCTGATTAATGACATCCTGGACTTCTCTAAGCTAGAGGCCGGCAAGATGAAGATCTCCATAGTGCCGCTTAACCTGAAGGAGACAATCGCAGAGGTTATTCGAGCACTGCGTTTCACTCATCGCGAGCGAGGTTTGGATACGATCGAAGAGTTGGATCGTGTTCCTGCGGAGCTTGTCGTTCTCGGCGATCCTGTCCGCTTGCATCAAATTTTCATGAATCTCCTCAGCAACAGCTACAAATTCACACCAAAGGGTTCCATCGTCGTCAAGGCAAGGACTGTTCGCGAGGGTAAAGGCCGCGTGCGCCTGGAGTGCTCCGTGTCCGACACTGGAATTGGGATTCCTGAAGAGCAGAAGGCGCGCCTATTCCGGCCGTTTTCCCAGGCTGATCCATCAACAGAAAGATCATATGGCGGCAGTGGCCTGGGCTTGAGTATCTGCAAGGCGATCATCGAGGATGTCCTTGGCGGTGCTATTTGGCTTGAGTCCGAGTCTGGCGTTGGAACCACAGTGATGTTCCACTTAGTCTTTAACAAAGCCCCGAAGAAGGCGGCAGTCAAGACCGCATGGTCGCAGGACCTGAGCCAAGCAGAAAGCAAACAAGCTCCTCGACCCGCCACTCGCGATCTTTCACAAATTTCACGCGATCAGATCCGCGTTTGCATCGCTGAAGATAACCCCATCAACCAGAAGATCGCGGTCAAGTTTGTGACTGGTCTCGGTCTCCAGTGCGAGGCTTTCAGTGATGGACGCCAGGCAGTGAATGCTCTCCGCGCTAGATCCAACGAAGGCAATCCTTTCCATGTCGTCCTAATGGACGTCATGATGCCCACGTTGGACGGATACAATGCTACCCGCGAACTCCGTCGCGATCCAGATCCCAACGTGAATGAAGTTCTGGTAATCGCCATGACTGCTAGTGCCATTGAAGGTGACAGAGAGAAGTGTCTCGACGCCGGAATGAACAATTACCTTCCCAAGCCGGTCCGATCGCTGATCCTGAGCGAGCTTCTTGACAGGTACCTCGCCCCAGTCCCATCCCACCCACGAACTCGGCTGGTACTCCGAGAGAAAGGCTCCAGATCAAGTATAGGCCATGATTCCGGTACGCCAACCAGCATTTCCTCATCCGGGTCAGACGAATCAACAAAACTTCCACCGGCCCGGACGTCTAAAGACATGATTACACATACCCCCAACCCAAGTTCCCACTCGAAATGATACCCTGCACAGTTGCACTGAATAGAAGAGATGAGGCGTCATGGAGCTTTTGTCGTTACGGAGCTCGAGCAACGCCTATGCCCGTTGATTTTTTTGGGGGTTCACCTTCTAAGCTAAAGTACTGGTTATTTTTGGTCTAGTATTTGCAACTTCCTCTTAGGTTACTAAATTTTGGCAAGTTTATGTTTTATGATTGATGCATGAGTTGCCTTTAATGTTTTTCTCATTTGGTCAATATTGCCAACGATCTTCATGGATGGTGTTATGGAACTTCAGACAGGGTCTGTAATCTCTAATTGGAATCGAAGTTTTCATCCAACGCAATCATATGCTTGATAAACATATACCCAATAATCCCTGCCATTTATTAAAAAAAAAACACACACATAGAAGATAAAGCAGCTTTATCAACATTTTGTTTATTTCAATCTATCATGTTGTCTGCTGCCTAGATGTTTTACAAAATATCAGAGCTGGCGAATCAACAGAATTTCGAGTATGAATGATAATAGGAGCTAGGCTCGGAACTGTGTCGTCACGATTTGCTCAAAATCACCGGATACATAGAAGGCGGCCATGCGGTACAATAAGGTACATTGTGAATAGCCTCATTTGCATCAGCTAGTAAATCAGCCACCACGATTATTCCGTTTAACACACCATCATTCGACTAGTAAAGGAAGCTACTACGTAATTAATGACATACAAAGCAAAAATCTACCCAGAAGAATTCATCTCCGCGACTATTTGGCTGCTTTTGAGAGGGTCTTCTTTCAGCGATGTTCCCCGGTCTGTTCGACACCGTCCTACGCATCTGGGCAGCCCTGCCCCCACGTCTAACCTAGTGGCCACAGTCCAAAATTGTGTGCTTGCTGGTGGGAGCGGTCTTACCACTCGATCACGCGGGTGTCGATTGAAAGGTATAGCGATCTTGATTTATCCGAACTTGAACACTTTTCTTACTTCTACGGCCGCGTCAACGAAAAATCTTTTCACCAAATCCTTTTTATTCCCTTTTCGTTTTTTATTAAGTCGCGATTAAAATTCTGGTTCTGATGGAAATATATACTTTGCGTTTTCACTACTCACACCACTTATCATACATACCTATGTTGTTATTCTTATCAGAGCCAAGGGATTGAGCCCCTTGTCTAGCTATCTTTTGAGATTGAGTAAGACGCGTGATGTCTTTGTCCAACTAGGGACAACAGCATCGCTGCCCAATGCGCGATATGCATGACATGTCTCGGCTATGCATCGGAATTGAGTATTATGGGAAGATTCTGGTAGATTCTATATAGCCACAGTATATTATTCCTCAACATTGGAAGTTCCTTTGAACCACCTGGGCATCTTATTCTTCTCAATTTCACCTATATAGAAGGCCTCCAAGACACATGTCATCTACACCGGGGCTGCTTCAGGCTGTACAAAATGCTGCACCTCAGCCCAATCCTACCGAAACCAAGGCTTTGCTACTCATAACCATGCAGAGGATCAGACCCAGTACCTATCTAAGCTGGTGCCCACCCTCAATGCGGTGATCACTGGGTAGGTTTGTTCCTGATAGGCCCCAAAGACAAATTGTTACAACACCGTTGCAATGTAGACCACGTTTGCTCTGCTGTTTGTGCAACTGTGAGCGGGAATACCCTCGAGTCCTGCTGGAGCCATAGCTGTAAACTTGCAAGCTATGACGAAACGTGGGACAAAAGAGGAAGAAAACAGTAGGGTGGCAAAAGGAGGGAGGCATGCGGCACAACAATACATAATACTCCGAAAGGGCTTCTCATGCTCGTTATAGGTGACCCGAAGAGTCGCTTAAAAGATGCGTGTAATGAAATGCTTTTTAAACTATATAGACAAAGTATAGGGTGTAAGAGGTGTAGTAACGCCAATGAAACATCGCTCTCTGGAGACCTCGTTAAGGCTCAGCCACGGGCAAGCTTCAGGGCGACTGCTCTTCGGGACACGGGCACCGCCGAGACACGGGCATCCTCTTGGGAGACACACGGGCAATCTGAAAAATATTGGTATTTGACTGGTGGCAGTCGGCGGAACTCGTTAAGGCTTTGCCACGGGCAACCCGTCGATCCTGTTCAGACATCGGGGACCAAGCTTGGTTAGTGGAGAGCAACCGACATATACTGCCGGATGGAGCATATGGAGGACTTTCTGCAAGACACGGTCGGCCTGGCGGAGGGAGACCTCCTCAGGTAACGCGAAACGAGAGTGAAAGCTCTCGCGGGGCGTGGTGTACAATGGCAGCCACTGCGGCGGGGTCGGGGCCTGTCAAGAGACTGTCTGTATAGCCCGAGAGGACGGATGCGCGTGTCGGTATACAAAGAGCCGGGAGTTAACTACCCCACTCGCACTGGGGGCCTGAGATCGACCTTGGTCGGTTGAAGCGGTGTCGTCCTAGTTGGCTTACCCGTGATGTATGCTTATGGAGCAAACTGAGAGACACCCAGGGTGAGAGGTGTGGTGAACCTCAAAAGACCAGAAGCCTCATTTATCGGGTGAAAAACTGGGGTAGTGGTCTATGCAAGTAGACCTGTCGAAGCTACTTAATGTCTTTTGGCCCACTGCACAACACCGTTTTTGGAGACGGGCCGTGAAGATGTGGACGGATATGCATACCCTACCAGAAACCAATCTCTCCGCAGAAATACAGATCGGATCAGGAAGTTCAGAAGATACCATCGCTCGCCGTTGTACTAGGTAGCGGATGCGCTGAAAGACATCGACATGGAAACACTGGAGACAATCAACCCGTTTACGTTAGCCCCATGGGAGGAACGCGTGCAGACCGATATTGATGAACCGCAAGAGTCCTAGACCGAAGCGGGCGGATGCATGCAGATCGCGGTCAGCAGTTCGGCCCGAAACGAGCTGGTAGGATTTGGAGTAGCGATCGAGAAGTAGCCACCTCGCTATCGTAAAGTGAGACTGAAGACCTTCTCCGTCACACTGGGCACAAGAGCAGAGCAAAACCCATACTCCGGAGAGCTGGCGGCGATGGCACACGCGTTGAGTGCGCTAGTGGTATTGAAACGTTACAGGGTCACGCTGCTCACGAGCAACAAAGCGGCGGCTCTCACGCTGAGGAATCCTCGATAACAGTCAAGCCAGGAATACATCTGCAAAATATATAAGTTAATTAAGAGACTACGGAGACACGGAAATGAAATCGATATTCGTTGGATCCCTACCAGCGAAGATAACCTACTGTTGGGCCGGGCCAAAGAGCAGGCCCGGGCCGCGACTCAAGAGGATGCTACCCCACAAGCAAAGGTCCCCAGAATGAAGTCAACCACCCTGAACATCGCACAATCCCAAGCAGCCATCGGCAAAGGCTTGCCAGAGAACGTCGGGAGGCATTCCAAACGAGTGGATGCAGCACTCCCAGGGAAACACACGCGGCAACTATATGATCGATTGTCATGGGAAGAAGCGAGCGTGCTGGCCCAACTCCGGACCGGCATGGCTAGACTCAATGGATATCTCTATCGAATCAACGTCGCGCAGACGGATCAGTGCGTATGTGGACAAGCAAGAGAGACCGTGGAGCACTTCCTCTTTCGATGTCGGAAGTGGACCACACACCGGACGGAGATGCTACGACGTACCAACACCCACCGAGGAAACATATCCTTCTTCCTAGGAGGGAAATCGCCTTCCGATGATCAGAAGTGGACACCGAACTTAGAAGCGGTACGGGCCTCAATACGATTCGCCATCGCCACGGGCCGACTCGAGGCCACTTAACCATGCCGACGAACACCAATCACCCCTTTCCCCGATCTAACCCACCAACCACCTCGTGTTACAGATGGTAGACGCGCTTCAACTGCCGAAGATAGGATGTTGAACACTTGGAGAAGCGCCTTCAAGCCAGCCTACTAACAAAATTACTAACCCGCGAGGATCCGCTGCGACACTGCTTGCTGGAAATGACATATATGGCAAGGTTTTATGTATGGGCTCTAATGATGAGACACAGAATTGTATATATTATGACACGTATAGTAGATCAGCGATAGTTGCCCTTTCGGCTTAGCCGCCGGGCGTTAATAAATTGTGTGTGTGTGTGTATACATGATTGGCCATATTCTGCAACTCACCTGTGGACTCAACAAAAAACTAAGTGATGGACGCACTCGTTACTGATTGGCTCGTTACCAGAGCAAACGTGTGTGCCGTTTTGGAACCAACCCAATAATGTTCGGGTGGGAAGCAGACCGTAGCATTGTAAAGCTGTTCTCGGACTGCCGGACCTTTCTGACCTTAATTAGGACGGTGGAATAGCCAAAGCAGTGGCAAAGTCTCAGCCAGCCTGGCCCGCCTGGTTGATCTTCCAAATTCAAATGCACTTTTCGGCAGGGTGTCCAAGATGAGGAAGACCATGTCTTCTGGATATTCATGATAAGTTTACGTCCATGCTCCTAAATTCGGATTGAAACATGCCTGGTGGGAGGATATCCGTTACTGTTCAATATGTTCAGTGGACATCAGTTCCTTCCCGTGTCTTTTATGAGCCGATATAGTGAATAAGCACATAATGAAGTCCAGTCAGTTCGGACACCGAAACGAAATATTTCAGCGTGACTCAATAACACGCGTGCACAGATATTGAAAGACTGATTGTGCGAGTCTTCATCTTCCGATCGTGGAGCATGGCCAAGGTTTTCTAGCAGAAGCGCATAAATACTGGGAAGCTTCGTTGGATGGAAGATATTCCGTTATAGGGTTGAAGAATCCCATCGCCCCACACATTTTGGGGGATCTATTTTTCGAGCACTTGGTTCCGTAGTAATGGAGTAATCTCCATCGTATACGAACTCACAACCCCGACCCAAAACAACTTCACCAACATCTTTAATCGTTGACGGGAGAAGGACCTTACCCGGGAATGGGCATTCTGAAGCGCTATGAATTAAGAAACGCTTAGACTCTTTTCCAACGAGGAGAAGGAGAAAACCAGATGACGACAATATCCTTTCAAATGGTCAGCGATTAGGACTGTAAGTTTAGTATATAAAAGGCTCACGTATGATAAGCGGGTGGCATTTGAACGACGATATCCAATATATGACGTTGAAAGATAGACCAAGTTATCGCATTTAATACAACGAATTCAGTGTTCAAGTCAAGGATATGACCATACAAGGATATAGTAGGTCTTCTACAACTGGTCATTACAGTCATTCTCGAATTTCGCCTTGACCAGTACACTCTTCAACTATCTTTCTCGGCCCCACCGCCAAGGCCTTAGCGCGGGCCATCTATTGGGCCCACCCTATTAAGTTGCCGTCCGGTGTGATCTCCCCAAGCTTGTGCAATAACGTTCAAAACATAGGGGCCTCAACTTGAGGCGTCTAGTCCAATAGGTAATCCGCGCTAAAGGCTTAGCAGTGGGGCCAAGAAAGTTAGTCAAAGAGTGGACTGGTCAAGGCAATTCCGAGAATGACTGTACACTAGACCGGACTCTTTATAGTAAGTGGCCCGCTCCTAGTTCGATAGTCAAGTACCGTTTAATGTCTACAAAGCACTGTCCCACATTCCGTGGTTTAATAAACGGTCACTACCTCAGTACATACTAGTGCAGATGTGGGGCTCGAATGGACTATAGAGTCGCTCCTCACCAGGGGCTATGTTGCATAGTGTTTTACAGTATAGGGTGGTTCATTTTTTCGAACAATCGAGCCAAGTTCTTGAACTGAGTGTCAGATCATTAGGGCGGCCCACGTTCTTGACAGGCATCAGCGGGGGTCGCTCCTCACGACCACCTGCGACACTAGAATGGATCCCTGCGACCATCAAAACGGATCCCTGCGACCATCAAAACAGATCCCTGCGACTCTAAAATGGATCCCTTCGACCATCAAAACGGATCCTTGCCCAGAACTGGTGTTAATGATGGCTAGAGCGGATCGAGGTAGCTATCTGGACGATCCTTATGGCCGCTGAAATGAGCATATCTTCCAATATAAGGACTGGCATCTGATGTAAAGGGAAACTTATCGATCTCAAAATGAATTTTCTTGGAATTACATCACTCCTAACAACACTAGAGGCAATATACGGCTCAGTCGTCAGCTTTGCCATATTATTATTCATATTGTGCAATTTATCATGCACATAGTAACGTTTCTACTATCATCACACGTTCGACCGTTCATTCTGAACCATATAATTTATGCACATTCATATTATCACTTCATAGGCCTTAGATCTATCTCAAGATCTCGTTTCATTTTGACAACCTTTTATTACATCGGTACTGGCATCTGCAATTGTATCGGAGTCCACACTATTGACGATGCTGGAAAGAGGGCTGCGAGACTCTCCATTGTCAATCTCATTCCATTGTTTTTGGGAGGTGGCTACGAATTTGGAGCTCGGCTGCTAGGGATCTCCCTTAGATCCTACGGATTTCTTCATCGTTTATTTGCATCTGTAGCGTTTCTAGAAGCCACTGTACATGTCGTCATACAGGCTCAGACAAGAATAATTTCATTGAATGATCAGGCTCAAATTTACGGGATTACGGTAAGCATCAATTACCAAACATTTATTAGCTTCTATTAAACTCGATCCAGGCAGCCAGTACACTTTTGGCTCTAGTTCTCCTCCCACTTGTCAAAAAGCGAGTGTACGAGGTATTCCACATTACGCACATAGCCTGTGCAGCAACATTGGTCTATGCAATCTGGCAACACTGCGGCTCCATGAAGGGCAAATTCTGGGCATTCCCACTGGCATATTCAATCACTTTCACTTTTACAGGGATATTGCAGCTGATCCGGATTATATATAGAAATGTACTTATAGGGAGGAGCCACGTTCGATTGAATATACAGCCTTACGTGGGTGATGTCGCATTGATGACACTATCCTTGCCAAAACCCTGGACAGTGTATGCAGGTCAACGGATTCATTTAGCGGTTCCTAAAGTCGGAATCTTTTACGTTTTTCAAACACATCCCTTCGCAATCAGCTGGTGGGAGAATGATCGCAAAGGGCGCGCGGTCTCAATCTCAATATTACTTCGGCCACGCTCAGGCTTCACACGAAGACTATTTAACCATTCCAGGCCAAACAAAAGTTGTGGAGCTTGGATCGACGGGCCTTTTGGCCCCTCATCCGTAGGCTGGAAGTTTAATGGCAAAGTTGGTAACTACGGGCACGTCTTCATGGCCACCACTAGAATTGGCATCTCCGCACAATTACCCTACATCAAAGAACTGTTGGATGGGCATGATAAAGCCGAAGTACCAACACAAAGGATTTCACTAGTTTGGCAGTTGGATCAAATCGGGGATTGGGAGAGTGCACGAGATTTGTTACAAATGCTAATCCGACAAGATAATGGATATGTAAATGCATTGTTCTCTTTTGTTCTCGATCGCCGTTGACTTATTCTTATGCAGATGCTTCGCGTATTCATCTACGATACCTTGCAGTCGCAGGTACATAATGAGGTTCAGCATATCGGGGACAGAGGGTTGATCAGTGTGCATAGCGGTAAGGTGGACTGGGAAGAGCAGCTAGACCGGGAAATGGGAGACAGCGTAGGAAAGTTACTGGTGTCAGGTCGGTCTTTATCATCCACCCCTACCTCAAATACAATCTGGAAATATACTCATTTGATTCAAGTATCTGCTCAGGATGAGGTGCGGCAAAGGATCCGTAGTCTAGTCAGGCCCCGGGTGTACGAAGGAGTGGAGTTATTCGAGACAGAATTTCAACCGTGCGGTCAAACTGGAGGTCTTAGAGCTTTGCTGAAGCCATAAATGTCAAATTCTGTCGGGATATGTCCTTCTCTGAGGCATATCATCCTTGCTTGCGGCATACATTCTTGCGCCAGGCTGCGGCCAGTGTTGTGAGGGGACAGCGTGTGGGATCTAGGGGCGTCTTTCAACCAGACTGCGTATCTACATTTATCTACATGAATCAATTGAATTTTGCTTTGGAAGCACGAAAACTGTCCACTTAAGTGTGTACACAGAAGCTAGCTGGTGATACCAACAAGGATAGGGGACTCCCGTCGGGACTCCAGCCAGAGCGAGGACTCCGGCCAGAGAGGGGACTCCAGCCAGAGAGGGGACTCCAGCCAGAGAGGGGACTCCAGCCGGACTGGCGACTCCAGCCGGAGAGGGGACTCCAGCCAGAGAGGGGACTCCAGCCAGAGAGGGGACTCCAGCCGGAGCGAGGACTCCAGCCGGAGAGACGACTCCAGGCGGACTGGCGACTCCAGCCGGAGAGACGACTCCAGCCGGACTGGCGACTCCAGCCGGAGAGGGGACTCCAGCTAGAGAGGGGACTCCAGCCAGAGAGGGGACTCCAGCCAGAGAGGGGACTCCAGTCAGAGAGGGACTCCAGCCGGAGAGGGGACAGGGGACCCCAGAGCAGCACTGAGTCCTGCGACACTGTTTTGGGGTCCCTGCATTAAGTTAAATACTGCCTACCACGCCCGAGTCCTCATTCGGCTGGGCTCCGACTTACCTAAACATGGATACTTTTGACAACCCATTCGGTCACCTGACGAATGAGCTCGCATCTCGAAGACTTCAGTTCTACCAAGGATGCGCCATCATTGAGTTCCAACATTTGAGATTCGAAGTAAATGCTGTCCTTGGGATCCGAGAGTTCGACGAACGAAATTCGCAAAGACTTCTTAGGATCTTCGAAATTGAAGGTTGTGGCAACATTGAGCCAGAACATAGAGTCGCTGCGCTCATCGACCAAGAAACATTGTCGAGGGCTCTTACGAAATCTGATCTTACAAGGGAGTCGCTCTTAGACCCGACGAATCAACTGGGGCTGTCATTCGAAGGTGATGTTCGATTGATGTGTGTATATGGGAAACACCGCTTAAAGGCGGCCGAATCCTTTGGAGAAACAAGATGGCTAGTCGATCTCTATCTAGATAGTGAGTAATATTTTCAATTCTGGCGTGGAATAAGTCTGACAGAATTTGAAGCCATTCCTTTGGATGCTCTCACTCAACTTAGAGAAGAATCCGCGAAAAGTCTCGAGTTTACCGATGGCGAGATCTATCGTATGCTTAGAATGTACCAACTTTCAGGGAACAGTGCGCAGGAAAACAAGTGGAGAGCGAGACTGAGTTCTGAGGGTCGACGTGAAGATATACGACGTCTACAACTAAATGAACTGTTTCTCAGTGGCCTGGATAAACTACTGCCTTTTGTAGGGATGTGGAAACCTTTGAAGGCTTCTCAGATTGAGCGGATGCTTGCTTTGAAATCTCCAGAGGTACGGTATCTCTCCAATGTCTATTGCCTCGCTTACAAATTTTACTAGTTAATTTACCGCTATTTGGGGAGAATTCATGAAAGTTGGTCCCGCAGTTTTGAGGGCCAAACTGCATCATGCGTGGACTTCGGTTCTATACAGCTGGCTGAAGGTTTGATGCCTCAGTCATCTCTGGTGGATCGGAAACGTATAGCCGAACTGGTGGACTCAGGTCAAATATTTCCCCTTGTCACTGGGGTTGAAGAAAGGACGGCCTTACGAGACTCTCTGCTATCTACACCAGGAAGAATCATCTCGCTCAACACACTCATCAAAGACACATTATTTCTTGAGGAACCGGCAAAAGCATTACGTCGTCTATGTCCACCGCGGTTTAAGGGAAGCTTTAAACGGACCATGCTTCATCAGTGGAAGATGGTCGGGACTGAAAGATCACTCGAAATGCAGAGATCCGAGCATCACTTTACAACCATACAACGGAACGCAAATTCATTTTCGGTTTGCATGATGCAACTTTGGCTCTTCGCACTCAGGCATTTTATATCTCAAAGAAGGGGCTCGAAGAACAATGGGCGTCATTTTGGATGGACGACAGAAGACTTAAGTTTGCGACGGCTAGCAGTCTTAGCTAAGCGGTTAGGCTTTCAATCGGATCAAATCACATCCCTCCGAAGTGAAAACTTGAATCAAAACATCGCAAAAGGTTTCATGGAGTCTCTCTGCAGGGAGGACTTCTACAGGCTCGAAGAACGCAGAATACAATCAATGTCAAACCAGTTGCGCAACATTCTTCGAAATCCCCCAACATATTCAGAGGAAGATGTTGAGGTGGCTCAATTCACAACAAATAGCCCAGAGGCAGCTGCCAGGCACAGATACAATAGACCAACACAAGAGCAATACGATGAGCAACGAAAATACCTGTTTCTCGAACCGCTGTTTGATCCAGATCAGCCCGTTGCGGAATATCCAACTTCCTTGGGTGTAACAAGGGAAATATTACTTTGTTTTTTTTTGGCGATGACATCCGCGAGATGATCTCTCCTCAACTACAGGATCTGTCGGGAGAACCCATGATGTCAACTATTGCACTCAGCCAGGGCACTGCTTATCAGTATGAAACTCCTACGGAAACGACAGAACCCAGTTCTGATCTTGTGGAAACAAATCAAATGCAAACTGAATCGATACCGGTCGACGACCAGGATTCAAGTCAATATTCTCGAAGTCCTGGAGAACCAACTGTGGAAGGGAATAGTCCGAGTGAACCGGTTGACCTGGAACCTTACCCAAGTGGAACACCCGATCCACCTCCACCCCTGGCCGCGGGGTTTGAAGATCCATCCTGCAATTTTCCACTGGAAAGAGAAAGATATGGTATCAGTCGCAACGAGAGGTGATAGTTGTTTTCCTTTTCGAATCTCGCGTTTATTATAAGTTCAACACGACTGGAGGCTTCAATCTGCGATCGCTCTTACAGGATCTCTCCAGAGAACACATCTTTATAGTCATCAATGACTTTGGCATCGGGACGCCAGATATCAACAGGACTTACGAGGAGGCATTGAAAGAGCGTTTGTTGCTAGTTGGTAAAAGAGATAATCCTGCCCAAGGAAAAAATGAGGTAGGGGTAATCTCATTGGACAGGCTCCAAGAATACGTATTGAACTATGATGTTCATTTGGGAAAGAGAAATGCAGATACGGACGATCGATCTACCAAGCGCCTTGCCGGGCCAAGGAGAGAATCATCCGAAGAGCTATAACCCTATCATCAGAAAATTCGTTATGCTACTTCCCCCATACTTTAAAAAGGGCAATAAATAACCCAGATTGAAAACCTAGAACCCTGCCAACCCTAATCCACCCTAGCACGTGTACTGACCTAGCCGGTTAGCCTGCAGAGATCAGTTGTCAGCCTCGAATCCTACGCCTTATTCAAACTTGCAACCGTTATGTAGGTTCAACAATTTCTGTATTTAAGGTGATCCTCTTTCACAATGGTGGGATAATATCTAGTCCTGATAACTGGAAGACCTTTTAAGAATGTTCGCCTTCTCCTGTGTCCCTTGCTAGAAGATTTTCATATTGCCAGGTGACAATTCTGCCGAGGTAACCGGAGTATTTTGAGGGTTTTTCGCCGTGGCTAGATTGTGGCCGTGAAATAAACATGGCTGGAAGAGAAGGCGATAGGTGCATGGGTGCTGCCTACACACACAATTTATTAACGCCCGGCGGCTAAGCCGAAAGGGCAACTAAAACTGATCTATCAATACAGATCCTAATATACATCTGCCGTATCTCCTTCAAGCCCATACATGGATACTTTCAGTATATGTCCTCTCAGCTGGCAATATCATAGGGATCCTTGTGGGTTAGTAATTTTGTTAGTAGACTGGCTTGAAGGCGCTTCTTCAAGTGTCCAACATCCTATCTTCGGCAGTTGAAGCGCGTCCACCATCTTTGACACAAGGTGGTAGGTGTAGGTTGGTGACGGGGAGGGTGTCATTGTGTTGGTCGACGTGGTTAGGTGGCGTCGAGTCGGCCCGTGGCGATTGCGAATCGTATTGAGGCTCGCACAGCTTCCAAGTTCGGCGTCCAATGCTGATCATCAGAGGGCCCTTTCCCGCCCAGAAAGAAGGAGAGATTCCCCCGGTGAGTATGGCTACATTGTAGCAGTGCTATTCGTTGTGTGGTCCACTTCCGACAACGGAAGAGGAAGTGTTCCACGGTCTCTCTTGCTTGTCCACATACACACTGGTCTGTCTCTGCAACGTTGATCCGGTAGAGATAGCCATTGAGTCTGGCCATGCCAGTCCTGAGTTAGGCTAGCACGCTCGCTTCCTTCCACGATAATCGATCATACAGCTGTCGAGTGTGTTTTCCCGGCAGTGCTGCATCTATTCTTTTCACGTGTCTTCCTACGTTCTCTGGAAAATTATTGCTGGTAGCTGCTTGGGACCGAGCGAGATTCAGTGTTGTCGACTTCATTCTGGGGACCGACCGATTCTTGCGGGGCGGCATCCTTCTGGGTCGCGTTTCTGGCCTGCTCCTTGGCCAGACCTAATAGTTTATTGTCCTTGCTGGTAGGAACCCAAAGAATATTGACGTGGTTTCCGTTTCTCCGCAGTCTTTTCATCAACTTATACGTTTGGCAGACAAACTCCTGGCCCGACTGTTGTCGAGGGTTCCTTATCGTGAGGGCCGCCGCTTTGTTGCTCGTGAGCAGTGTGATCCTGTAGTCTTTCAATCCCACTAGCATGTTCAACGTGTGCGCCATTGCCGCTAGCTCCGCGGAGAATGGATTTTGCTCTGATCTTGCGCCCAGTGTCACGAAAAAGCTCTTCAGTTTCAGCTTTCGATACCGAGGTGGCCGTTTCTCGATCGCCACCCCAAATCCTACGAGCTCGTTCCGTGCCGAGCTACTGACCGCGGCTTGTATTGATCCGCCCGGTTCGGTCTGTGAGTCCGGCTTTGCTTCAACATCGGCCTGCATGCGTATCTCCCACGGTGCTAATGTAAACGGATTGATGGTTTCCAGTGTCTCCATCTCAATGCTTTTCAGCGCGTCCGCTACTTGGTACAATGGTGAGCGGTGGTACCTCCTGAATTTCTTGATCCCTGCTGTACTCCTGCGGAGCGGATGGGTTTCTGGCAGGGTGTGAATGTCCGTCCACATATTCACGGCCCGTCTCTAAAAACGGCGTTGTGCAGCGGCAATGTGAGCCTCTGCCTCCGCAACGCTGGTCGTAACCGTGAGAAATGTCCCTACAATTGCTTGCGCTCCCACCCTTTGGACTCGGTTGATCGGTCCGCTGGCCTTATCCTTGCAAGCGTGCATCCAGACGCTAGAACCGTAGTCTACCACCGGGGCCACCGTCGATGTGAATAGCTGCCGTGGACCGCGAAGTCGCCGAAGCTCATCGCTGCCTCCAAGCCTTTGGACGCTGCCCTCGCGATATGTTCTTTGTACTTAAGTCTCGTGTCCATGAGAACACCCAAGATCTTGACATGGTCTCTAGGCACAACGGTCTGTCCCTTGATATTGAAAGACCCCTGGTCCGTTTTGTGAACCTTGGGAGCGAAGTGTATGATGGCTGTTTTGTCTGCCTCAAAAGTCGCTCCGCTCCTTTTCTCCCAGTCGAGAGCTTCAGTGATAATTGCTTCAATACCTTCCTGATTACTCTGCGCCGTTGGTCCGGTCACCCACGCGGTAAAATCGTGAATGGCATCGTGGATTCACACCCTCATCTGAAGAGTCAAACGTGGCGCCTTTCGCGAAAGGTAATTTGGCAATTACCTTGTCCCGCCTGTGGTCATTATCAATTTTCTGGACCATATCCCTTGTCTCTTTTACGTCTTTCTCGACTTGACTTTTGGTCAATAAGCAATCATGAACTATTTCAATAGAGACTAACCAGAAGAAAGTACATCACTGATCCTCTTCTCCGCTTCAACCTTATTTGGCGCGATGCAAGAGAGGAGGTCTTTCGCATATGCAGCAGCAGTCATTGCAGCATATCCTTGCCACTCTTTATTCTTATGTGAGTCCGAATATTCACAGATACCTCGTATGACAAGGCACGGGAAGTGATTTATCAGACCAGCGGCTTCCATCTCAAAACATAGAACATCCTTCTCTGCCGCGAGTTTATCCCGAATTAATGCACATTCATCAATTGGTTTTGCTGAGGCAATCAAGCCATAATGAATAGCCGGATTATCATCTTCATCACTCCGATCACCTCGCGAAACCAACTTCAATTGGTCAACTCCACAACCTGCTTC
Source organism: Penicillium sp. IBT 16267x (assembly GCA_028828865.1). Taxonomy (NCBI): domain Eukaryota; kingdom Fungi; phylum Ascomycota; class Eurotiomycetes; order Eurotiales; family Aspergillaceae; genus Penicillium; species Penicillium sp. IBT 16267x. The sequence goes on along the minus strand of JAQJZQ010000008.1, from coordinate 3,134,875 downwards.
ATCACAAGCTCTTTCGTCGTTGGAAGGATGAACAATATATGACTGGTATAATCGGTCATTTCTTGGGTCGGGTCGTTTGTATTTTTTTCGGAGCTTTGGCCACTTTTCAAGAACCTTATTTCTATGGTCCTTAACCGAAATCCCAGAAACACCCGTGAATGCCATGCCCAGCACCATCCGTTAACCGAATACCAGTTAGCCTACGAGCGCGAGAAGCAACTTGCAGATGATTTTACTTTTATTTCAGCTACAGAGGATGACATGTACAAGGTAATGGCAGATGCAGTGGAAGAAGATCCTGATCGGTGCGGAATGACCATTCAGCTGGCGTCAAACTCTGGTGATCTGGAAATAGTGGAGAACAGTTTTATGAAGATTGCCAAAATTCTAGAGAAGGGGTCCTTTAGGAGTGAATGACAACTCTTCATTCTTTTATTCCAGTTCTAATTTAAAGTGTCTTAGAAGATCGTCCACAGCGACACCCCTTTTGCAGGGATCGTAGCGCCCCATACTCTCAGCTATAAAAAAAGATAAGTATACCATAGACATCAATTCGTGCACAACACGGGGGGGGGAAGTATTGACTGTTGGATGTCTCGTGGAATGACACAAGACATAAGTAATGGGAAGCCAGTAGCTATATCATTTTTAATTCTCTGGTATGATAACTAACAATTTCCCATATATATTCATAGTAGTACAAAACCCTTCTGTACAAAAAAAGGATGCCAGGACAAAGGCTGGAACACGGATGTATCCGACAGAGGTTTCAACATAAATAACTGCATAGATGAGACCATGTCATATGCCTGCCTATACACTAATCATGCGCACTGGTCATGTCACATAATATGTTTTATCCGTTTAACCCAAACGGCATGTAAAAGACTGTATTGCCATACCCCCGCTAGAGGCACAGGACGACTCCCAAGGACTACCGTTCAAACTTTGTGAGATAAAATCAGCCCCCTGGCAATTAGGTCCCGAAAAGAACTGGCAAAAGCAACCGGCGGTGGAACAGTCGACAATATTCGCACTCCCAACACCACCGACATAATAGTCGTAACAACCGAAATCACTTTCGAAAGGCCCCCCAAGAGTTAAGGCATAGTCGCTGCAGCCTTCACCCCAGTAGTATTGCACATAGAAGCTTCCACCTCGAGCTTCCAGGTCATTGGCGGTAGTGTTTACCGGCGAGGCAACTATCACCGTGGTTAATATTACTGAGTGAAGACGAAAAAACAGGTTTTCATAGTTATATCTAATCCTCACCCTAGAATATGGAGTTAGATTCGATGTATATAGTGGCAGGCTTCACATAATAATGGTTGAACTTACTGCAGCAGAAGCCCAGAGGCCTCCTAGAAGACCGAAAATGTAGGCAGCATGCATGCTGAAAATGTAATTTTTTAAGACTGTTTCAAAATATAGATCTCTCTTTTTCCTTGATTATTCAAGGGAAGGTTTCAATATCGAAGTGAGCTTGTTTTACTCTACACTTTGGAGGAAATCCGCTGTTACTTATCATAATTGAGGTATTTTTTGACGTCCAACCCTTCTGTTACCCTGATCTTTAGACTTTCCAACACTGGCTAGGCAGACAACACTAGCGTAAGCTTGCAGTGACAGATAGTAATGTGTCATGTTGTAAATAATTCACGCAGAGTCAATAAAAGCCTCAGGAAAATAAAGTCTGTAAATTCCATATAAGCCTGCGGTAATTTAATGGATCATAATTGAGGTATTTTTTGACGTCCAACCCTTCTGTTACCCTGATCTTTAGACTTTCCAACACTGGCTAGGCAGACAACACTAGCGCAAGCTTGCAGTGACAGATATTAATGTGTCATGTTGTAAATAATTCACGCAGAGTCAATAAAAGCCTCAGGAAAATAAAGTCTGTAAATTCCATATAAGCCTGCGGTAATTTAATGGATCATAATTGAGGTATTTTTTGACGTCCAACCCTTCTGTTACCCTGATCTTTAGACTTTCCAACACTGGCTAGGCAGATAACACTAGCGCAAGCTTGCAGTGACAGATAGTAATGTGTCATGTTGTAAATAATTCACGCAGAGTTAATAGAAGCCTCAGGAAAATAAAGTCTGTAAATTCCATATAAGCCTGCGGTAATTTAATGGAGTGAATCAAACTTATCCACTTTCAGCAACTGGACCACTCAAAATGTCACTCTGCACGCGTGACCCTTGGCAAGCACCTGATAGAACCAATCTGTAGCGTCTTTATCAGACTGATTTTGCAATTACAACCTTGGTGGCAGTAACCTTTTCTTCGCCTGAAGCTCTGGACCCGCTCAGTTGTAAATAGGGAACTAAAAGCTATGTATATTAATTTCTTAGGGGCTCCATAGTTGAGATGGAGGGTTGATGCTGTGAGCGCCCTATCTCGACATCCCAACTAGGAGCTTGGAATTTATGACACCTTATAGACTCGCATATCTTAGAATTAAACCTCCTTCCGGCAGCTCTGGTACATGAATCTGATAACCCTGTACTAATAGCAGGGATAATGAGTCCTGGCATTCAAATAAGTTATGAATCTAGAATCCCTTAGCACCAGGATAGCGGATTCCAGTTCAGCACGTGGAAGACCAAGCGCCTCATTTCTCAACAAATAAGATACGATAAGTTAGAATAATCGTAGTACTGTAGTGCGTACCTATCTACCTACCAGGTACTGACGGGCTCGCTAGAACGAAGCAGATGAGGCTTGCATAGTGATTTGGTGGAAAGTTGTTAGAAAATAACTCAGTGGGGTTAGACCATCTAGAAGTGGTGATCATGCTTATACTGTCTTGACGATTTTTTTAGCCGCTAATAAAGGTCTATTTTCTACGCTAAATAGATGATTTTAAATCTGGCTATAATTATAAAGTATGACAGTTATTATCTCTAACTGGCTTTTGTAAGTTAGTTATATAATAGTAATTACTAAGCTGATACGTGATGATCACTTAGTTAGGATCACAATTAGCAGTTGGGATCAAAAGCGCTACTACTAGCGGCTAGGAAATTCATTAAGACTACATTATATTTTCTTCTTATATTCTTCTTATATTCTTTCTTAAACGCTTAGAATGGTCAGAGCATTTCTGCCCATGACCTGAAATACTACAGTTGCAAAAAAAATCAGGTGGCAGGAACCAAGGCACTAAGCTATAGAATCATACTAATGAAAATTATGGTCAGAGACTATATAGCCCGATATCATATATCATCATTCTTATGCGAGATCGGACTATAGACTATGCACTAACCCGAGGCAGACTGTCATCAATGAGCCTATTCTTCCTCTGGTCTGACACTAGCAATATAGACTAGATAAGTGCTATTCTATATAGTAATTGGAGAAAAATAATCCCTCAAATTCTTTTTCTTGAATTGGCAGTCCGAGTTTGTTTAGCCATGACTATTCTCCTTGCCTGCCAGTTCAAAATCAAAAATTCCCTCAGTGACAGGATGTGTTCGATCTGCTGACTAAGCCTGGTAGCCAAATAATATAAATAGGAAGTAACAGCACTCTTCTTATGATTCTTCCGTCATTCAGCTTGATAAGGATTCGAGACGCTGCTGACAGACCTTCTTATTGTAAGTTTATCCTCTACTGCCAGGAAATTGTGAATGAAAAAAATAGCAACACAAGACTAAGATCTATTCCAGAAGTACTTGGTTTATATAAGCCAGTGACAGTGGATATGAAGTCACTCTATATGCAGACTGGGGCACTTATAGCACTTTTGCTTGCAAGCTGTGCATCCACTACTACTTTCGCAACAACGAATAATGGGACAAACTCAACCCGCCCACAACTCACTGCGACCAGCCAGCCAGGATATAAATTCAATGCATCGTCAATCCCGCCACCCATTAACATTACTGATGCACACCATATCCCCGGCTCAAAATTCGACAAGCACGGCCATGTACTTCCGAAGGCTATTAATGGCACCACTGTGGACCCTGCAATATATATGAACACCACACAGTACCAGATGTGCCTGAACTCTTCAGACTGTGAACCTTATCACCATGCTCGTGGTTGGCGTGCAATGCCATCCGAATCTTGGATTGCCCGCAATGCAACTTTCAACACCAGCAACTCATCCAGCATCCAGGCACGGCAGAGTTGCTCTGCCTATCCCGGCACGCTGCAGCCTACGTATGGTTCAAACACTATGTTCTATGGTAACCAAAACCCAACCACGGCCGCTGCCTATTCATACTACATCTGCTATGAGTACGGCTGCGACAATGTAGCCGCATACTTGGGCAGCCAGTACCTTGGTCAGGTTGCCTGGGTTGGTCAAGTACTTGAGCCCATGACCATTGAAACATATGCATCCGGGTGGTATCAAGGCTACGAAGTACGTGCCGCACTGATAAATGCAATTGAAGGAATGGCAAGCCAGAACCAATACTGGTACCAAGATTGGTACTGGGGAGGCTATTCAGAGGATTCAGTTTGGTTTGGCCAAGGAAATAACTACTGGCAAGTGTGTTTAGTTTCTGATGGGTGCGGTAGTTATTTGGGCTGTCTGGAAGTCTGGACGGCTGCTGAGTACGGTCCAACAGGTGGTAATTGCGGTGACGCTGGAATTATCACTTCTGCCATGTGGGACTTCTTGAACATGCTGGGTCCAATTGGTGGTATTATTGCTGCCATCGCTGGTATAGCCTGTTCGTGATATAACTACCATCCTGTTGTCACATCAACTGCCAAATGTAACAACCAACATCCTGTCCAATCTCGTTGCTAACATGATCCACGCTTACGCGGGCGGCACGGTTACGCGAGCGACCCCACAAAAAATGTAAAAACCATCAATTTTCAAACACATTTAAAACCACAAAAACAACATAAATTTTGCTATTGAACACCTGTAGGGCATTGAGCATACCTGTGACCTTTTATTCCACACCTGGAACAGGTGACCGGCCGCCTAACCACAGGCATAGAAGGTAAAGTGGGTTCAACAACCGGTTTTACAGGCACCTCTGGCAAAGATATATCTTCACTACCATCCTCATCCTTAATAACCACATCGTCCTCACCACCTTCTAGACCCCCAAAAATGCCTTTCCGGGTACTAAATTTGTGTTTGGTTTCTCGCTTTTTGGTCTGTTTCTTATTAGTAGCCTCTAATTGGCTATAGCGATTTTGGAGAAAAATGTGGTGGTGGACCACTTTTATAATCATGTTGTAGGTCTTCTCAATCTCCCTTTTTGTTGGTGAAGAAAGAAAAGAAGAAGAAGATTCTAGACCTTTTTTGTAAATTATGAGAGTGTCCAGAGAGTATTTGGATCGCTATCGCTGCCAGAAGAGGGTGATCGCTGGGAGAGGATCTCCAGAGGAGGAAGGGAATCCAGGTGCACAGTTAGCTTGTCCAGGACTTTAGTAGCATTAAATGGTGCTAATCCAGTAGCCAAAAAGCTATTTTGTATTGTAGAAGTTTTGAAAGCACCCTTTCTCGCATCTGCGATCAGTTTAAGGAAATCTTCCTTGTCGATGGAGTTAACTCCGTTCCGCATTAAAGATGACACCGCTCCTCCATAGAGCCTCTTTAAAACCGAGAAACAACCCACATCCAAAGGTTATAAAAGATGAGAAGCATAAGGGGGTATATAAATTGCGATAATTTGATTTTCTTCGCAAAGTTGGTCAAATTCAGGGGTTAAATGACTCCCATGACCATTAAGGACTAGGAGGTAATATTTTCCCACTCTTGTCCTAATATTTGGGATAAAATGATGTTTCAGCCACCATAAACCAATTATATTGGTCGTCCAGCCATTTTCGCTTATGGTCATACGAGCTCCTTTTTGATTTAAAAGGAGGTAGGGGCGTAGATGCTCTGGAAACTTTTTTCCCTTGAAAATGAAGAGCGGAGGCATAACACTTCCCGAAGCTCTAATACACTTAATCGTGGTTACCCACTCACGATTTCCGGCTTGTAAAAGAGCTCTTTTACTATGGTATTCCGCTGAAGTGATAATCTTTTGTGTTGCGCCAATACCCATGGCAAAACCACTCTCATTAAAGTTGAAGATATCATCCGAAACGATACCCCACTTTTTAATTGTCTTTTGAACTAACTCAAACTATGGTTTAATGATTCGAGGGTCTTCTAAGAGAGCCCTCTGATAGTCGTATTTACGTGAAAGTCGAGTAGTGAGATTTGGGCGTCGTTTGATAAATTGAGAAGGCTAATTGATACCAATGGTAAAGGGTGTAGTTTTTCGGGCAGAGAGTAGAAGATTGGCCATATCTCGCAACATAGGCAAAGTAAGAGCTGCCCCTCTGGCATCCATATCCAGTAGCCATTTCTCAATCGAATCCTCCTCAATTTCAGTGAAAATATAGCGATGGTGTCGCTTTTCAGCAGCCGATTCGCGCCCATTGAGGCGTGCCTTTAAAGTTGACACAGGTATCTCAAATGATCGCGCAGCGGCAGCAGCAGAAGATATTTACCATCTTTTATAGCTTTAATAGCTAAAAGGAGGCGCCCTTCTTGCTGTACCAAATTCTTTTTTTTGTCAGAGCGCTGGGGGGGCATTTTTGATGTGTTTAAAGATGTGGGCTACTACGGAAGGTAATTTTTTGATGGGGTCGCTCGCGTAACCGTGCCGCCCGCGTAAGCGTGGATCACGTTACAATAAGTTTGATGCGAGAACAGAGAGTGGCAAAGTGTGGATACTTCAGCTGGTCATGGTCAAGGTTCAGCTGGCTATGGTCAAATGTTCAGCTGGCTATGGTTAATGTATCGTCACGAAACAACATGAATGTCTCTTATATAGAATACATGCTGCGGAAGCAGGGAAGATAGGTTTCAGCATATTGACATTACCCTACCTTGTATACTGAGCAAAATGGACCTAGTGAACAAGCAGGAGGCCTCATTAGCAAGCGAGCAAGGCACAAGATTCAGGAAGCCAATTTACCAGAAGTATTATGGCCATTCGCAATGAAAGCATCCATACACACAATTAATCGAACTCCCACAAAAGCTCTGAATTGGAAAACCCCATATAAAATGGCTTTTGGGAAGAAACCACATGTTGGCAACCTGTTTGTATTCGGTGCAAAAGCATATGTCAAAATTGAGACCAAGAAAAGCCAAAAGATGGCCTCACGGGCGCAGATTGGATATCTTATTGGATATGAGGCTCACAACATTTGGCTCATATGGGTTGACGGGCCAAAAGGCTTCAAGGTTATAAGAGCGAGAGACGTTATTTTTGACGAGATGAAGCGCTATGATCCAAAGCATCCCTGGGCTAGAGAAATTGTTAATAAAGGCGTGCCAACGTATATTGACAATGCAGATTGGGGAAATATGGAGAAAGCAGACCCTGACAAAGTGTATGGCTCGGTTGACGAGAAGCTAGATCTGCAACCATTTGTTAGCTATGCTCCATAGATCTTGGAAGATGAGGACACTCACCAAAGCGCTCCAAGCAGCTCAATACCTCAGGCCATGGAAATCGACATGCCTAATCCGCTCGTGGAAATGGAAATTGATGGCCAAAATGAAGCTCAAAAATACACGAGATTTGTAAATCACGACAATATTATGGCATGAAGGCTGCACGATTAGCGGAAAACACTGACCCGGATAGCGTGTATGGGCTGCAATGAGCGCGAGAAAGCAAATGAGGTTCCTGTAGCTACAGTGCCATGTCCAAAAGGAAGACGTGTAAATCTGCCACGACTTATGATGACTAGAAACGCTGTGTTTGGCATGCAAGATTTTCAGTCAAGCAACACCGCTTGGTCGCCCATGCAGCCCAGCGATGATGAGGCATATTTGCAATAACAGATCGTCGCTTCTGACTACGGATGCTTCCCCTGGCTCTTTCGACAATCATAGTCGCTGCCTAATTAGACATGCGACAATGCGACAATGCGACATCTGAGGTTTCGTCTCAAGATGTTGACTGGGTTCAAACATCGGAAACATGGGATGTTTCACCCCGCATTATATTCCATTACTCGAGAAGAGCAGAACTGGGGAACTGGGGTTCAACGGTGAAAATTTGTTCTATAAGACGCACCTTTTGAATACCGAAATGGTGATTTTATGCTGTCGGTGATCCCCTGCCTAGAACTCAAAGTGGATGATTAGCAATTATCAACCGGTCATCAACCTAGTGAGCCATGACAGAGGGCTTCTAATCTTGCTCACCGGCACCATCATCACAACATGCTTTGGACGGCCCAAACGAAAGCTGTAGGCCAGCTTTCAGGCGACCATTTGGAAAACAATACATAAACCCGCGATACCCAGGTATTGCCTAGCCTGAAAGCATGTCTCACCCTGTATCAAATTTTGCCAAATGGCTTGCCAGGGCTCCCGCCGAAGACAAATTTGGTCTTTGTGGGCTCCTCGCAATGATATGCTGGGTCTGTTATAGCTTCGGCCGCCGATTCGGCCACTTACCCTTCCGGCTGCAACACGCAGTATCTTGGAGACACTTCTTCCAGGCGCCAATACCAAGCGTGCTCCAGTGGCTGGATATCCCGTCATACCTGCAATGGGGAGTGCTTATAGCCTTGGTGATTGCCAACATCATTGCAATCAGCCTTCATACCTAGAACTGGGTGGATGTGTAGAAGCGAGCTGGATGCTTAGCAATTACACATCTTGTTCCCCTCTGCTCCGGGTTTAGCTTCAGTCTTCCAGTCCACGTCTACCGTGTCGAACGGGGCACCTTCTAGTGGGCTCATCGGTGGCTAGGCCGCATTTGCGTGCTGCATTGCCTTATTTATGGATCCGTCTTAAGTACAGTTGCCCGAAATTCAACTCTTAGGACTTCTCTCGTCATTCCACTCCTGGTACGTGAAGCGGGCCAGAGAACGGCGGCCTTCCCATATTCCCCATAGTATACCTGACTCGAAGTGGCTCACATTGCACAGGCCGGATGCAGTCTCGTCTCGATCTTACCTTAGACGCTCGCTGCGATTCTTCGACGGTGGCCGCAACTCGGCCTCAAGGTCCACCATGTGCTTGCTTTAGTTACCACCGGCGCTCTTTACTATCATTTGATTGACCGAGTGTCTCCCTACCGCTGGGTTGTACTTAGAGGTATTTGCGCCGGATTTGTCTGGGGTGCCGGGACATGTCTGTATACCATGTGGCATCACAGGTCGTGGCGCATCGCCTCCCGACAAGCCCTCGCGCGGTCTTCGAACCGGCTCTTATGGCTTGATATTGCGGTTCCGGTGGAGTGGGTGGCTCAGCCGGGGCAGTATATATAACTCTGGGCGCCACACTAGGGAGTCAGGGCATACTTTTAGCTTCCCGCATTCTATGTGGCTTCGGTGGATACCGTGTAAACCACATCAGAAGCACTAACAACCCGAATGGTACGGATAGTCACCCGGCCTCGGCTGGGCATAACTAGAAGAATCGCACAAGCTGCGGATCGTGCGCACACGACAATCCATTTTCCAGTATGCGTGCTGGGTCCCTACGGACACTCACCTCACTTAGACTAGCACGGAATAGTCGTCTTCGTACTAGAAGGTATTAGACTCTTCCGTGCGCTGCCGTTCATGCGGCATCTCGTCCAAGAAAGCCGAAGCCGGAGGAACTTAGTACGACGGCTAGAAGTTCTATAGTAAGTTAAGCTGAAGGATTTCAGTACTTGTCCCCTTATTCCAGATGCTGTGCGTTATTGTGCTTACCAAAATAGACCATCCCCACTGGGTAGGGGATGAAATCTCGCAGATCCTTAAACTCGATCGTATGTTTGATCGAGACGATTGTCCCGAACATAGACATCGAGATGACCGGGGGTTTGATGTAAGTGAAGCCCTTCGTGCTAAATATTGATAATAGGTCGGGCTAACTTAATAGCAGATCCTGCAATTTACCACACACATCCTAGGTGCTCGACCCGTGGATCAACTTCGTTATCGCAACCGCACGCGTTTGAAGTACCATTTTCAAGCTATAAATGTTGTCAAGGATTTAGCACGCCTGATAGATAGTACAAGCGGAACGACCGCGGTTTCGGGTATGTTTTCTCCAGCATATACCTTTTACGATTATGCCAACGCTAATTAATCTCAGTGTGCGCAAGCAATCCAATACGTGCAGCTGTACACCGTGTCGTTCACCCCAGAGCGAGTTTACATCTCCGGTTGATTAATCTAGACCTTAAACCCTCTCGCTTGTGGTGGACAGACGATGATCCTTTCAACCCTGCCACATCCGAGACAATATCAGCCTCGGAGCGAGCAGAATTCTCCAATACTGGTACAGGCTCTAAGCCCGCTTGGATGCCCGCTCCCTTGTCAGTTGCGCGTACTGCCCCGGAGTAGACTAGGCGGCTTTCAGGAGAAACGTTGGTTGATAACAGACGATTCGGGTAAGGTGATCCGCTGGCTGTTGGGGGCCAGAGTTTCAATCACAAAAGGTGGGTCCGGCAGAAAATCATCGAAGGCGGCTTCTAATCAGCCAAACGTATCAGCTCCGAGCGGCCTGTCCTTGTGCCTGATCTGCAGCGGCCTCATCTCAAACGCCCCACTCCCCAGCCTAGGCTACTCCTGCATCAGGATGAATTGACGGTGCCTACCTTTCAATGCCCTTTTCATAAAATACCTTCTTCGGTGTGATCATCAGAAGGGCCAGCAAGCAGATGATAGGGAGTGACATGATAAAATTTTGATTACACAATCTAGCAAACGCACCAAATAACTAACTACATGCAGATGATGATTAATGCAAATAAACATTGCGGGAGCATCAAAACCGGATTCAACAACCTCCATCACATCGATAGGATCTAACATTATACATGAGCCAGAGAACGCGACATTGAGCGATCCACTTTAAGCAAAACCACCGCTCAATCCCGTTGGTCAATTCGTTAGGGCGTCGTCTGTGGCGTTTTCTCCACTGATAGTTGCTGTACTTATTTCGGCGGTTGCTGACTTTGCGGAAGTTCCACCTTCAAGCTCGTTGACCGACCCGACCGCCTAAGACGGGGGGTTCGGGGGGGGTCAAAGTGGATCCCAGTGCGTGGCTTTTGTATTTATAATAGACTCGTGGCCGCCATATTTCCGAGTTTAAGCTTACATAGTCTCCGAAGCAACTGATAGGTCCTATGAGACTTGCCAAAGGAATTAAGCAAACTTGGCACAGGAAAGGGAAGGGAAAATGCCCCGATACTGCAAATTTCACTTTGAAGATATCACACGGCGCATGTGGCAATATACGTCCACTTTAGTTCATCAACTGGAAAATACTACAGTATATCTCATGCATCCTAGTGCATTGCATGTACATAGTTTATGGACAGCTCAAAGCCTTGAAATGAGGAACAAATGCACACAAATACATTTCCAAGGTTATCGAGTGCCTTGGCAGTATTCTACGCAACGCTAAAAGCACTTGAGGATCTTAAAAATATATACCTAGAGTACATTGAGGCTTCAAATAGTTAGTCTTGGAGCGGTCGAAATATCTTCATCAATATTGTGCGAGGTGGCGACTTTCATGTAGAAACAGGTACAAGAAGTCTAATCTATTCTGAGTAATGATCATCAAGTCGGGAAAACGGAGCACCGAGATCCCGATCACGGAGTTAAGCCGAGCTAAATGCCGAGATCGTGAGTTTGCCGACCTTTGGATGAACAACCCCTTTGAGGGACAATGCCACTCTTTTGTCTCCGCGGGCTTGTCCTCAGGATCTCCGCGTAGCCGGCTTTATTACTATTCTAACTCCGTTCTACTTATGCACAGGCTTCTTTCCAACCTAGCCTAAGCCACCTGGTATGGATGAATGTTTGCGTGAAAAAAATTTAGATTTTTGTGGAGAAAACATGATTACTGGACACTAATTAGTACATCATATACCCCTGCAGGCGGGTACCTACAGCACTATGCGGTGTAACAAGGCCAGAGTCGATGCTACACGGCTAGCATATGTCTGCAGTGAAACTATCTATTATAGTTACCGGATCTTCCCATATTAGAGTCCTTCAAATACCCAGACGTCTCTTTGACAGGAGTGCCGTAGTTTCAGTTTTGGTACCGTTGCTGCCCAAATGAAAAACTATTCGAGATGTGATCACACCTTGTCATTCTCATGTCTGGCTGGTTCTTCCAGTTATATGACATCCGTGCTTTCCGAAATCTTCCACTTCACCCGGAATAGAAGATTGCTCTCCGTCCATGGCCACTTCTTCGCGAGAGATATGTTTTGTACAACTGCAGCTCGTACAAATGTCCCGATTGTGGGACTGATGGGTCCACTTCAGCTCCGCCAATGAGCCAAGAATTATCTCCGTCACTCTGTCCATCAACCTGTACAAGGCTAGACCCTCCCCAGGTGTCATTGGCCTTGGCGTCCCCGCCTTCCCCAGCTCTTGGGGACAGCTCAAAGCTTAGCATCATCCATCATGAATACCCCAAAGTTCTACTCTCACTACGGCGACACACTCCAGCACGACCCGGGCCAGCGCCCAGGGTATTCTCCAGGGAGGCAACCCGTCTCATTATGACTCGCCCAACCCCATAGTCATGCTTATCATTCCGGTATACCTAGGCGACAGTTCATAAATCCCCCTTTTCGCATTCCTCTGCAATTGGATGCTAAATATCTTCATCTAGGCGGCTATTATCATCGTATTGGTTCACTGGCCACTCCAAGACTCGTCAGCCCAGGGTCATCGCATAGGTCATCAGTGGGATTCTTCTGGGCCCCTCAGTGATGGGCCATATCCCTGGATTTACTAAGACAATCTTTCCCACCGCCAGCCTGCCTAGCTTCAGCGTTGTAGCCAACCTCGGACTGATCCTTCTTCTGTTCTTGGAGGGACTGGAGACGGACCTCCGCTTCCTCATCAGTAACTGGCGTGTCTCGCTGAGCGTTTCGGCAGCGGGAATTATATTGCCATTTGGACTGGGCTATGTGATCTCATATGGACTTTACAATCAGTTCCACGATGATCCCGAAACAGTCTACGTCGAGTTTGGCACGTTTCTGCCTTCATCGGTATTGCCATGGCAATTACAGCCTTCCTCGCCCCATGTCGCATTTTGACGGATCTGAAGCTTCTTGGCACTCAGGTCGGTGTCATGCTGTTATCAGCTGGCGTTGGGAACGATGTGGTGGGCTGGATCCTACAAGCCCTCTGCGTGGCCCTGGTCAACGCAGGAAGTAGGATCACCGCGCTCTATGTCCTTCTCGTGGCGGCGGCATACTTACCGTTCTTGGTTTTTGCATAACGCCCGCTCTTTATCCGCTTCTCGAACCAGCCGGAAATGTGCAGAAAGGCCCAAGTCAATCAGTCGTGATACTGACATTGTTGAATGTGTTGGCTTCAGCGTTCTTTACCCAAGTCATTGGTATCCATGCCATCTTTGGGGGGTTTTTAATTGGCCTAATCTAGCCTCATGAAGGGGGCTTTGCCATCAAACTGACGGAAAAGATTGAGGGTCTGGTTGCTGCCCTTTTCTTGCCTCTGTACTTCATCCTATCCGGTCTCAGTACCAGTTTGGGCTTGTTAGACCGCGGAACGGTCTCGGGCTACGTGCTGGGCATTATTGGCATGGCTTCCACGGCCAAGGTCATTGGCTGCGCGATCGCCTCTCGCTTCTGTGGCATCGTATAGCTTGAGAGCTTTACCATTGGTGTTTTAACGAGTTGCAAGGGGCTGGTGGAACTGATTGTCTTGGTAGGTTCTTGATCAACTGTTTTCTTTGATGGAGCAACATTGGACCAATGCTAAATATTTAGGATAGGCACGGTATCATCGAGTCTTTCATCAGATGAAGTGTTCCTCGAGACTCTTCGTGATTCTCTCCCAGTAGTTGTTCACGAACGGGTGGCTTTTCAGACACCGGCAGTGCGGGGCACCATTAGTGATCCTTCCCAGCTGGCTCTTACTGCCGTCCGGGCTGAAATAGAGCAGGCACTGGGCACAATTGGACCCGTGATGGTTAAGCCCGAGAACATATTGTTTGGCAGTGTGTTGGTTTTACAGGCTGGCTCTGATCACCTATCCGACAGTTTCCGTTGATGTAAAGGTATTCCACTCATCTCATTCTTATGCAAATTCTATGAATTTATTGGATTGCCTAAAGTTCTTAAGGGGAGAGAATGGTGTACGGTGTGGGCTTCTCCCTTCTCCTACCCCAGGTTATGAAATAGCAAAGGAGATGTTCCAGGTAAAACTCAGAACTAGATGTAACAAATGCCGAGCAGTCAGTTCCCCGACGATGTGCAGCTCGAGCGGTGTGAAGTCTGCCAAAACCAGGGCAGGCTATATTTGCGATAGTTGTTGTGACGAGGTTCGTTCGGTGATTGAGTTTCTTGGGATGAAGGGAATGACATGATGTCGCGTGAACTGGAGGGTAGTTCATCCTCGTAGGATCCCCGGGCGATAGCGACGAGTTTTCCGAGGATAGCGTATTCGAGTTTCAGTTTAATGCTGTAGGCCACGGGCTTGAACATAACCTGGACGGCATAAAAGCCAACGTATTCGATGGCCACGATGGCGACGTCGAGAATAAGGATGACGATGTTGATAAAAAGGAGTTGATGAAGGATACCTTGAGGTCGGCCCTCGGGGCGTAGCCGCAACAGCTTCCCAGTCTCCCACACGTATATACCAGAGATGACCAGCTCCTGGATGCAGAACCCCACGAGCTGGATTCTCTCCATAATGTTGTACCCGCTAGCCCAGACACTGTTCGGCGCGGCGGCGGTCCCATAGAGCAATACGGCGGTGGGAACATGGAAGAGGACGGCATCAATGTTGATCATCCATAACACTCCCCGCAGTATTTTTGGGCTTTGCAACAACAGATGGAGACGAGACCAGAGGACCATCGATTGGCCGGTCACCATGGCGATCCAGCCGAGGATGATCAATGTGACGCAGATATAGGGCGAGACTCCAGTAGGGAAGAAGAGAAGGATATAGCCTAGGCAGTGTGGGATTATGGCGGAAGAGGCGATGAGCAAACTCCAAAAGTAGCCACCGCGATGCCGCTTGAAGGAGACAAAGCACAGAATGATGAGCTCAATGGCATTGTACCAGGCGATGGCGGCAAAGGCCGCAAAGACGGGAGTGCGAACTTGATCTCCGATGGCGTACTTGTGTGTCAGCGAGTACGCGATGTCGGAGGTGTTAATAGTCGACATGGGCGAAGAGGAACATCGCTCCACAGGTTTGAATGGAATAAAACGTATCAAAGGAAAAACCAGAGTACAAAAGGAATGTCGTTATGGGATGAAAGGGGGCATGCGCGGTCGATCAATTGAGAACGGCATTAATGATATAGTCTCGACTCTCGACTAGTAGCGGTCAAAGTGTAACGAGTTTTTAAGGTTTTTTGAAATATGAAGCGGACGTTGCGCGGAGCACCGTTCACTTAATTGCTTGGTTCCATGGGTCTTGTAACTCGGGAAATACAACCTTAGTTCTTGGAACTCTGCGGGGAAAGACACTAGTTGACGGGGATGGGGAATGGTGCTCGGGGGGATTCCGGGGATTCTCTAGTGGATCTGATCTACAGGGTCCAAGAGTTGTTGGGTTAGGTGAATTTAGAAAGAATAATTCCGGGGTTTGTGGAGATTACAAAATTGACGGAGGCTTTTAATATGCAGTGATCTAGGGTTATCAGGGATGTCAAAGCGGGTTTGCTGATTGGTCTCGATTGAAGACCCTGAAAATTGAGGAAAATAGAAGGAAACGGTACTAGAGTCAGGTTCCACGGTTCTGCAAATAACGAAGATTCAAATGTTGGTCACGCATTATCATGAAGCCAAGCACATATAAGTCACGGGATCATTGCCAACATAGTGGTCCAGACTTTTGACCTTATCTTCTCATGCAGGTTTCTCCATAGCTTGCACCCATGGAAACCAGGGATTGGCTCCCCGCGATCCCAGATCGGGTGACGTCAGGAATCTCGATCGCGCGATCTAACTATGACATCCCAAGCATTTCCCTACAAAACGCCAGCACGCGTCTTTAGAACACGTTTATAATGCGTGTCCGATTGGCAACTCAACCCTTCACATTTCCCACCCGACCGAGTATTTTGACTCGATTATACAATCCAATTGCATCAATGGCATCCCGCAAGCGGAAAGCGTCCAAAAGCGAGAGTCCTGACGCAGACACAAAGCAGGATGCTGGAACAACACAACACGCGCACAAGAAAGAACGATCGACCGACTTGCGGTCTCCACATCCCAATGCAAAACAAACCCAAGACTTTGGTATCGTTCTACGCGACTTCTACCCACCTGAAATGGCAAATGAGCGCTGCCAGGCCTACAACGACGGGACTCTCGAACGACCGATCGAGACCCTGGAGAACGCATGTCGGGACACTGCAGAACACCGACGCTCCATGAAGGCCGGAAAAGCGGTGGTGCACTGGTTCAAGAGTGACCTGCGTCTACATGACAACCGAGCCCTTCGCATGGCCTTTGATATAGCCAAGGAGAACGAGGTGCCCCTGATTTGCCTCTATATTCAGTCCCCGGAGGATTTGACTGCCCATGTTGCTAGCCCGGCCCGGGTAGATTTGACTCTGCGCACTTTGCAGCGGCTCCAGCAGGACCTCGCCGAACTGGATATTCCCCTTTACATGGAGACCGTAGAGAAGCGCAAAGCCATACCGGGCCGCATTGTGGAATTGTGTCAACAGTGGGAGGCGAAGCATATATGTGCGAATATCGAGTATGAAGTGGACGAGCTACGTCGGGATGCTAAGGTTGTGCGCTTGTGTGCCAAGAACTACATCGACTTCTCTCCCTCTCACGACAACTGTGTTGTCACGCCAGGTGCCGTGAGTAGCCAGCAAGGCAGGCAATACGCCGTGTACACGCCCTGGTTCCGCTCATGGCTAGCATTTTTGAAGGAGAACCCGGATTATCTGGAGCTGTCAGAGGAACCTGGCTCAAACCTAGGCGACGCGCGAAAAAAGCTATCTGACCTCTTTGACTGCAAGCTGCCAAGTGCGCCCGAGAATAAGAGACTTTCTGACAAGGAGCGAAAACGCTTTGAAGAATTCTACCCTGCGGGTGAGCACGAAGCTCACCAACGATTGGAGAAGTTCCTGGAGGAAAAAGGTCGTCGGTATGAGGAGATGCGCAGTGTCCTGCCTGGGAAGCACACGTCTATCCTCAGTCCCTACTTCGCCTGCGGATCTCTCAGCGCCCGCACTGCAGTAGTGACAGCAAAACGAGCAAACAAGAACCACCTGGACCGGTATGACGCGGGCTATATGACTTGGATTAGTGAGGTCGCCTGGCGCGATTTTTACAAGCATGTATTGGCCCATTGGCCCTTCATCTGGTGAGACGGACCGAACGTCCCTTTCGCTCTACTCTCAGACACTAACAAAAACCACAGTATGAATAAGTGTTTCAAACCAGAACATACCAACATCGAGTGGGAATATGATGTAGATCAATTCCAGGCCTGGTGCGATGGTAAAACCGGATTTCCCATCGTGGACGCCGCAATGCGACAGCTTCGCCATTGCGCATGGATGCACAACCGGACAAGGATGGTGGTCTCATCCTTCTTGTCCAAGGACCTACTCCTTGACTGGCGTCGGGGGGAGCGATATTTCATGGAGAACCTAATCGATGGTGACTTTGCGTCCAATCATGGCGGCTGGGGATTCGGCTCTAGCACCGGTGTTGATCCGCAACCGTACTTTCGCATTTTTAATCCTCTGCGACAGAGTGAGCGATTCGATCCCGACGGGGAGTACATCCGGCACTGGGTACCGGAGTTGAAGGACGTAGAGGGCAAGGCGATCCATGACCCATATGAACGAGGTGCCGGGTCCATTGCTGAAAAAAATGGTTACCCCCGGCCCATCGTAAACCATGCGGAGTGTCGGGATCGCGCACTAACGCGGTACAAGAAGGCCCTGGAGAAGTAGTGGGTCTGTTTTGTATTAGTCTATCAATTAGATTTTGGAAATACTTATTAATCTACCACAGGACCTACCCTATCCTCTAACCCTCGTGAGGAGCATCCTGGCCATTCGAGACAGAAGAGTAGAACCCTCGAAGCCCGCGCTGAAAGTGAATCTCTTTGGAGCAAAGCTTGCATTGTTTCAACATCGGCTAAAGCGAACGAATCTGTAGATTAAATTTTTCGAACTACTATACCGTTAGTGCTGTGGGCAGTACAGCGCGAACCTGTGATTGGCGCCGCCCGCTGAGACAACCGCCACAATTTCCCCGCGCTTTAGCTTTCTCTTTCCCCGAACTTCTTCCCCATCTTTGTCCTCATCTTATCCCCAATGACGCTCTTGCGATAATAATCCCGGACATGGAAGCCCAGTCCGGGGACCCGCAGTCTCCTGCATCCGCGCCGAACGACCTTCCAAATGGCAAACGACGATGGCGTCGCAATCGTGTAGCATGTGATTCATGTCATACTCGGCGCGTTCGATGCGACCGGGCCTTTCCCTGCTCCCGATGTCTGCGCAGTGACACCCACTGTGAGTTTACTCGGGAACGGAGGAAACGAGGGCGAATCGCGCGTTCC
The DNA here is from genome assembly GCA_028828865.1 of Penicillium sp. IBT 16267x. Taxonomy (NCBI): domain Eukaryota; kingdom Fungi; phylum Ascomycota; class Eurotiomycetes; order Eurotiales; family Aspergillaceae; genus Penicillium; species Penicillium sp. IBT 16267x. The sequence goes on along the minus strand of JAQJZQ010000008.1, from coordinate 3,116,320 downwards.
AAAAACGAGACCGGGGCTGCTGCATCCACCTCCGCCTCTAACTACACCAGAAGGGAATCCAATGGAGACCAGAAAGTTCTCATGCAACCAGCATTGTCGCCAATGCTGCAGAGCTCGCCTGAATCGTCCTTCCAACCCAGATCACCAATGACGAACGAACCGAGTCTTTCGGCACCCAGCGTCGACGCTCCACATCCCGCGGCGGATGGCCATCGTCCTTCCCGAGCAGCGCCGGAAGGGAACAATACAACAGAGGAATGGCTATCGGCGGCGCATCTATCCCCAGACTCGTATGAGCTTCTGGGTGGTGTGAATGGAGGGGATGGGCCATTGCCACGCTTGTTGGACGTTTGGAACCCAGTTGACCTGGCAGGCCATCCGCCACACCCACTGCAAGGCCAATCCATGCCGGCGCCGATTGTTCCTGGCCTAAATTATGGCTCTAGTTCACGATCAGGCCTGAAGTACCCCGTACTGGAACCCGTAATGCCATTTCTGGGGTCCAACTTGCCCCGTCGCCTGGTCGGCGATCTGCTTGAACTTTATTTTACAAGTGCCTTTTCGACTCACATGCATCCGGTCTGTCACCATATCCATTGTTATGTGCTACGAAAGGCCTCCTTCTTGAGCACCGATCATCCTCGGCCAAGCAGCCCGGCCTTACTCGCCAGTATGCTTTGGGTCGCTGCGGTCGATGATCGTGCGTTCTCTTTGTCTATCTCCCCGCTCCAGCGACGGAAGATCTGTCAGTTTCTGTGCGCTTTAACGATCCGCCTTCTACGGCCGTTAATTCACGTTTCTTTCAAAGACCAAGAGCCGGCAGAGAACCCCAATGGCTCCCAAGACTTCGCAGCGGCAGCAGCACATCATCCGTTTGAAGGGGTGGGCGATGACAAGGGGCTCGTGGGCCCAGCTGGCTCCCTCGACGATGTTATCACGTATATACATGTCGCGTCTATCATATCTTCCAGTGAGCAAAAGGCTGCTAGTATGCGATGGTAGGTCATTGATGTCGGATTGACTGTCTCTCCGCCTTAGACTAACGAGATCCCAGGTGGCATGCGGCCTTCACCCTAGCTCGAGAACTGAAACTCAACCAGGAGATTGAAGTTGTGCCGAATATAGATGGTCAAAGCGATGGATCGAGTCCGTCCTTTGGATATCCCCTGGGGAGCTGGGCGAGCTCGCCGGGAGGCCCTGCCTTTGACTATTCCAATCCATCGCGGCCAAGTCTGAACTGTATCTGCGACGAGACACGTAATCCTCAGAACAACTTCACGGTGACCGAGGAGTACCGCGAAGAACGCCGTCGCACGTGGTGGCTGCTCTATATTATGGATCGTCATCTGGCGTTATGCTACAATCGGCCGCTGGCTCTCCTCGACGCCGAAAGCGAAGACTTGCTTCTCCCCCTAGACGAGGGCTCCTGGCAAGCTGGGAATATTCACAGCAACAGTCCTCGCTCCGACGGGCCTCAGTGTCCTCGTTCGGGTGATCGAAACAAGCGCCGCGTCTTCCCCAATTTTATCTGCCATGACCACTCTATTCTCGGCTTCTTCCTACCACTCATGACCATCACTGGAGAGCTGATTGATCTGAACCAGGCGCGAAATCACCCCACCCTTGGTCTGCGGTTACAACGAAAGGAGGCCTGGGAGGTCCATGTGGCGGAGGTGCTACGGCAGCTCGAGGTCTACAAGGCGAGTTTGACCACCTTTGCCGCTGCCACGGCTGTTGACCCCGAGACATCCCTGTCGACTGCCTTTAACACCAAACTGGATGAGCCTGTCGACCCGAAATTATCTGAAGCGTATTCGTGGCATACGCAAACCGTGATTGCCTACTCGTCCTATTTGGTCCACGTTCTTCATATTCTTCTCGTTGGTAAATGGGACCCGGTGTCCTTGATCGAGGATAAAGACTTTTGGACGTCCTCCCCAGCCTTTGCATCCACCATCTCGCACGCCTTGGAAGCCGCGGATTCTGTACAGCAGATCCTGCGGTTTGACCCGGACATCAGCTTCATGCCATACTTTTTTGGCATCCAGCTCCTCCAGGGAAGCTTTCTCTTACTGCTTATCGTGGAGCGATTACAAAAGGAGGCAGGGGAGGGCATTCTGAACGCCTGTGAGACCATGATTCGTGCTACGGAATCTTGCGTGGTCACCCTCAATACGGAATACCAGCGCAGCTTTAGGCAGGTGATGCGCAGCGCGGTCGCTCAGGCTCGGGGCAGGCCCGTTAACCCCAGCGAAATCCGACATCGTCGTAAGGCGGTGTTGGCCCTCTGGCGATGGACGCGCAAAGGAACTGGATTGGCTCTGTAGCCCACTAGTGTGGGCTCTTGGGCTCTGCCGTTACCCCATAGTGGAGCTGCCACCTTGTATACATACTGGCCTTTGGTTCTTGTACATGCGTTTTCATGTGGTGTTGGGAGTCTCATGGAGCTGTGGTTTCGGACTGAGTAGTATTGAATATACCAGCAGCATTCAATGGCCTAGTTGTAGGTCTTACTGCATGGAAACCCAAATAATGCAAAGTTGTGGCGATTCATTTGTCAGGGGAGGAACGTAAAGGACAAGTTCCTATCAACTATTGAGCGTAAATAGTTTAATGTATGACGCATCCCAGATCAATGTAAAGAAACTCTCGGATTATCCGATCTCCAACTACAATACGCCAGATATCATAATATCTGAAGAGATGGCGACATTCAAGATAGCTTTGTATTCGACTGTTCTCATCTGCCACACAAAGCACGCAATGGTGATCCACTCGCAACGGGAGATAACACGAGGACCCACAATTTAACACGTGTTGGTTATTTCGAGAGATCAAGTTGCCCCAGTGACTTGGTCCTACGCAGTACTTGAAATAAAGTCATGGCATTTCGAGGTTCACGATGTCGAGATTAGCTTTCTCGTGCAACCTTGCACCACATGCGAACTTCAAAACGGCCTACTCGATGATGTAGCATCGAGATTCGAGGTGGATTCTACCTGATCGCCATTGGAACCATCGATCGCATCATCAAGCCCCACACTCCACTTTTTGCCGAGCACCGTTGGAACGATGCAAGTCGAGAAGCATTATCAACTATCAGCCGCAAGGGCCATGGTCGACACGCGTCACTCGCGACCCCTCCGCACTCTTCGCTTCTTCACACATTCACCTCCGAATCCAGTATGAAGCTGCTCACCGTCATTACCGGGCTTATCGCGGCCGCCGAAGGCGCCGCGATCGGGAATGCGATGGACGTGCAGAATGTCCTTCAGTCGGTCCTCACCATAGCCCCGTCGCGACCGTTGAACTCATCGAAACCACCCAATATCCTGTTCGTGATCACAGATGACCAAGATCTGCAACTCGACTCCATCTCGTATACACCGCACATCCTGAAGCATATGCGCGACAAGGGCACGTTCTTTAGCAATCACTTTGTGACCACTGCTCTCTGCTGTCCCTCGCGGGTTAGCTTGTGGACTGGACGACAAGCACACAACACCAATGTGACAGATGTCAACCCGCCCCATGGTTAGTGGTTCGGCTCAGGGCAGATGGATATATCCAGGACTGACCACACCAGGTGGATATCCCAAATTCGTGAACCGCGGATTCAATGATAACTTCTTGCCAGTCTGGCTGCAAGAGGCCGGGTACGACACTTACTACACGGGTAAACTATTCAACGCGCACACCGTCGATAACTACCACAGTCCTTACGTCAACGGATTCAACGGCTCCGAATTCCTGCTCGATCCATTCACCTACTCCTACCTCAATTCTACCTATCAACGCAATCAAGATCCGCCCGTGAGCTATGAAGGCCAACACACGACTGATGTTATCACCGGAAAAGCCCTTGGCTTTTTAGATGATGCCTTGAGAGGGGATCGCCCTTTCTTTGTCGCAGTCGCCCCAATTGCTCCGCACTCGAATGTGAATCCATTTGCGCTGGACGATCCTCATCAAGTTACGATGGATGCACCGATTCCATTGGAAAGGCATCGACTTCTGTTTCCGGGTGTGAAGGTGCCTCGTACCGAAAATTTCAATCCAGATGAGGTACGTCTCACTCAGGTCTGTCACCAAAGATCATTCTGCTAACCAGATTATAGCCTAGCGGAGTCAGTTGGATTCGTGGCCTACCGCAACAGAACCAATCCGTCGTTGATCATGGGGATTTATATTATCGTTCGCGCCTGCAGGCTTTACAGGGTGTTGACGAGCTAGTGGATTCGCTTGTTACTCGTCTGGCAGAGAGTGACCAACTGGACAACACCTATATTATCTACACCTCTGACAACGGATTCCACATCGGACAGCACCGATTGCCACCGGGCAAGACTTGTGGCTTCGAGGAGGATATTCGTGTCCCGCTATTCATCCGTGGCCCCGGTGTTCCAGAGGGATATGTGCAAGATTCGGTGACGACGCATATCGACCTCGCCCCGACCATTTTTAATCTCGCCGGCATTCCCCACCGTGATGATTTCGATGGAACCGCCATTCCCTTGACCCCTGACTATGCGGGACCTCGACACGAACATGTTATTGTCGAGTTCTGGGGTCCGGCTGTGTTCGAAGGTGACTTCAGTCAGATCGGTATGTTCTTTTCGCGCCATGAGACTTTTTTTATGACTGGTGCATAGAGGCTGATTCAGATCCTTTAGGCATAGATGGCAGCATCTTCCTCCCAAATAACACATATAAGTCCGTTCGCCTATTAGGCGAGGGCTATAACCTATATTATGCCGTGTGGTGCAATAATGAGCACGAACTTTATGACCTTTCGGTAAGTTTTGAATCTCAACGGACCGGGCGCGGTGTACTGATATTGATGGACAGACTGACCCGTACCAATTACACAATCTATACCCCAATGGCGCTGTTCTTGGCGAGAACGAGCCTCACCTTTTGGGTCGAACTCTGTCACAAGCTATCAGCCGACTTGATGCTCTCCTGCTTGTCTTGAAGTCGTGCCAGGGACTTACTTGCATCGAGCCATGGAAGGTGGTCCAGCCTCAGCACACTATTCATACCTTGCGAGATGCTCTCGACGAGCAGTATGATCTATTTTATCAAGAACGGCCTCGAGTCTCGTTCAATTGGTGCGACACTGGATACGTCATTGAGGCAGAAGGTCCTCAAGCACCGTTGACGACTCGGCATGGTCTTCCTTGGGATGCCTGGGTGTAAATCGTGAAATGTTTAGAGTGTACATATACCCCTGCCGGGAAATTTACTGCGGTATAGAGTTGAAATTTCCAAATACTCATATCTGATTTAATCTCGAATTCAAGTATGAGGACTGTTGAAGTAGACCAGGAGATAATTCATCCATTTATAGGGATGAACAGTGACCGCGAAAATGAAATCGTTCATACACCACATGATTTGGGCTTGACAATCCCAGTTGAATTAGACCAATATATTATTATTATTTTTCAATTATATTTTTCATATACTCGGTAATGGTAATATCCAGAAGTATAAAATATGGGGCCGATACTTGCACGTCAAGGGCGCCATGATTGCGCCATACCTTCCCCCCGTGTCGCGACAGTGAACCGGGCCATAATGACAGGCTTTGAAGAAATCTAGATGCTGTTGCGTACATGGAGACGTACGCAATCCATGGTAAGCGAATGAGGGAGAAATTTTGTATAAGACCCCATGTTCCCATCATTGAAGCTATCCCCAGACCTTGTATAGTCAAGCCAAACACTAGACAGTCCCACTTTGCTTCACTGTGACACCACAAAAGATACCATGGTGAACCAAAATTTCCTAACAGAAAAAAATGTAATCGAGGAAAAGGTCATTGACGCTCCTCCAAGTGAAGTGGAACAGGGCATCATCAAAGACTGGGATCAGGAAGAGTCAGCCATTCGACGCAAGTATGTGGCTTTGAACCTCCGTCATTGCATCTAGAATATCATGAGCTGACAGTTTGCATCCAATAGGATTGACTTCATTTTGATCCCTACCCTTGCCCTTGCCTTCTTCTCCCTGCAACTCGATCGTGGCAACATCAGTGCTGTCCTCACCTCAACCATCACCGAAGATCTCGGCATCACCAAAAACCAAGTTAACATCGGTTCTCAACTCTTGTCCGCCGGTATTGTTCTCTCAGAAATCCCCTCGAATTTTCTTCTGCAACGTATCGGACCCCGAACGTGGCTATCGGGTCAATTATTTGCCTGGGGAATGGTCGCAACCTTCCAGGCCTTTGTGCAGTCTTATCCGGCATATCTAGTGACGCGCATCCTGCTTGGTCTCTGTGAAGGCGGTTTTATTCCAGGTAAACTCTTCGGTTGAGACATACTCGTGTCCGCCGACTAATGCTTTCCTGGGATAGGCGCGCTATACTACCTTTCCACATGGTACAAGAAGGACGAAACCAGCCTGCGAACTAGCCTGTTCTTCTATGGTCAAATGTTTGCCTCTGCGACTTCAAGTCTAATCTCAGCTGGTGTGCTCAAGCTCAGTGGCACCAGTGGCATGGCCGGCTGGAGATGGATTTTCCTCAGTGAGTGAGCCCTCCACCAGGTTTCAACCCAACATCTCATTAACATCTATGATTAGTCGAGGGTGTCATCACTCTTTTCACCGGCATCATCTTCACGCTCTTTGTCCCGCCCAGCGTAGGCGACGGCCGTCCACTCATCTCCTTCGGGCGCTGGAGCTATTTCACCGAGAGAGAATCACAGGTCATTCGCGACCGGGTCTTGCTGGATGACTCCAAGAAGGCTCGGGGCCATATCCAGATCTCCAAGTCAGATGTCGGACGAGCCCTCAAGAACCCGCGCATCATGCAGCACGTGATGGTGACTCTGGTATCCATGTCCGCTTTTCAAGGGTTGACCCAATATACCCCTACCATGATCAAGTCGCTCGGATTCGACTCGATCAATGCCAATGCCCTGGCCTCTGTCCCTGTGTACTGCGGTATCATCTGGTTGACCGTTCTGTCATATCTTGCGTAAGTTCTAGCCGATTGCATTTTCTTTTGGCCTCACTAACCAGAGACAGGGATCGCGTTGGGCATCGGGGTCCATTTGTGTTGCTTGCCATTACCTGGAATGTAATTTCCTATATATGCTTGCGTACGGAGCCGTATGATTCTGGGAAGTGGTACCGTTATGCCGTCCTTGCTATAGCCAACGTGTCCTACGCTAGCATGCAGTATGTTTATCCCTGTTGGGCTAAATTGACCTTAAATACTGACATGAATTTAGTATCCTGAATGTCGGCTGGTTATCCATCTACTGCCGAACCCCCCAAGAACGGAGTATCGCCATGGCGTAAGTCTATCCAACCGATCATCTACTGTCAAGAACTCGGAGTACTAACTTTTCTTTAGACTGGTTGTGATGGGAGCAAACTGTGCGGGAATTTCTGGCTCCCAGATCTTCCGGACCGAAGACGCACCCAAGTATCTGAAGGGCTTGACAGCCAGCTGTGTCTTAGCAGGAGTATCGTGGTTGCAAGCCGCAGGGCTTGGGGTGCAGACTTATATTGGGCGGAAAAAGGCGACCGCGACGGACAAGGAGTCCATTCCTTCCACGACAGCGTCATGCGTGTAAGCTATGCGTCCTGGAGACTATATAGTTGATTTAATGATTAATGATTTTTACCGAGATTGAATCGGGTGCCCACTTTAATATCTCTCGGCTCTTCGCTCGAGAAGTTTCACCACAACCGCCGTGCTAGGCGACCCAGCCAAGATGTCAGCTGAGTCTCATCGACTACTAGGATATGGGGTTTACACTGGTACGGTAAGTTACGACAATGACGGCGTCTGCTTACGATCTGCTTTTAAGCACACATACGCCAAATGGCAAGGGTCAGCGAGATTGATCCATGTTGGATCTCTTCAAACCGGTATGGAGGAATTGGATATGAATTACTTCGGCCTGCCTCAAATGGTGTGATCTGCACAACACCTTCTATGGACATTCTTCGCCTCGTGGATATTGTACCTTGCGTGGTTAACCAGGAACCCTATGCAAGATGAATGTGAGGATCACAGGGAAACGTTCCCATCTCTTTGACCTCCACATTCTGCGGGGCTGGTTCGGTTAAAAAAGATCTCATCTTTACCGATCCCGAGTAGAAATCACCGATTGGTGCTCATTGGACTCGGTCCGATCCGCTTGGGCTAGAATCCGGGGAAAGATCGGATAAATTCATGGAATCATGCGGTGTCTACGGTGTCACCGCGTTTTCCATCATTGTTTTAATTTGCCAGGACCAGGTCGGGTGAGCTCTCTTCTCGGTTCGGAGCTTTCAACTCGCTTGCACGTTCTCCGCAAATTCCTTTTAAAGTGAACCAGGATGCCCCGGATTTGCGGGGAACTGAATAAGTTGTTTTCTTTTTTCTCTTTGTCTTTGTGTCTGTGTGCTGGTCACGCAAAACGAAATCGCGCTACATATCCGTGTTTATACCTCGCCCAAAGTGATTGACCTTGCCATTCAATTATCAAACATTGCCCAGACATGACGGCACCCAACCTCTCCTACAGCCTGGAGTACTGGCAACAGGTCCATCCCAAGGATCAAAACACCTCATATGTGGCCACCGATGTCCAAGAGTATGAGAAGCTTGAGCAGGAGCTAATGGCCGGTAATGGCTTTCCCATCGTGCTGCAGGGCGAGCCAGATCTATGGGCTTTGGAGAATTACGATTGGAGTGGTGAGATGGTTCTGAAGTCCTCGAGCGACTTCGTCCAAAACTGGCAGCTCTGTGATGGGCCATCAGCAGCAAACATTGACGGAGAGAGGAACTTCAACATGGCAGGGTCAGTTCCTGCTGGAGGCAGCATAGGGAATATTGGTTAACGAGTTCTCCTATAGTTCCTGGATTCCAGACTATCAAACGCCCACCAGCCCCTTTCCACGTTCAGATGAAGCAGAAAGGCAGCACCTCTTGTCGCGCGTGGCAGCCGAAAGGGCCCTCTTCATGACCCCTTCTGTCCATGCTTTATCTGTGTCCACATTGCCGGGTTCCCCTGTATCCGATCACTCCTGTACACCCGAGAACACCCAAGCTCCCTTAGGTCGATGTGAAGAAAGAGGTGCATCTCCATTATCCGATGCCGTGTCTGAGAACAGCTCAGCCATGTATGGCCCGATGGCAACAGGCTGGGTGGCCAATTGTCCCACTTGGAAGACAAATGATGAGAACTGCCCCACGATGCTGGAAATGCCCGATGGCTCATCTCGCAAGACCTCCAACTGGCTTCCAGTCGATCCCGAGGCCGGTTTCACAATTGGATCGTGTTCATACCCTGAGGGTCCAGGCCTTCATCTAGAGGGCCTTCATCATATCCGAGAAGCTTTCATTCCATCAAGCTCCTCTCAGTGGACATACACTGGGTGATGGGTTTTACAATGTCGTGATGGACTGCACTCAACAAAAAGAAACCATCAATTTTTTCACGAATCCCATATTGGACAGCATCGGGCCTTCCGAAAGCCACATCCAGTCGCGGCTTACCAGACATGGATTCGATCCCTCGGAGGATCTTGCTGGATAAACAGGATATTGAAACTCCCTTGAATGGCCTCAGTGGTCATGAAATGATTTGATTCTGTTCCTTTGTTACAATCCTTAGGAACAACAGCAAGGTTGTTCGCAATTGCCAATATGGTGACTTGCACGCCAAGACAAGGACCCTATTATGCAACGGGAAAATGTTGAGAAGATATACGATCGAGGAAATGAAACATCTTGAGCAGGGACAAAAGTCAGTTGACCTAACACACGGTCAGGATTGTCGACATGATGGCTTGCCAAATGTGCCCTTATGGCTCGATACATACGAAGCTGAACAGCCGTTGTCGAGCTTTAAAGACGATTCTAATGATTGAGAGATTCCATAGCTATCAGTGAGAGAATGGAAAATGCCTGAGAAATGTGAAGGAAAAACATGCAAAGGAGCGACCGGTCCAATGACAAGTAGCCGACCAGGCACGGGCACATGGCTGATCATCTTTTCCCGATCCAAAGCCAATGAAACCATCCTTGGCTAGCTATAATTTTGCGATCTAATAGATATGTCTAAGAATGAGTGGAGTAGCAGGATTACCTTCTAAAATCGCCATACATAATGTCTATCCCTTACTCGAATATTAAATGGTCCAGATCGTGGAAGCAAGAGAATATTGAGTAGTGGACATGGTTGGTGGATGAGGGTTGTAAAATAAAAGGTCTAGCTACGAGATATGTGGTGATGTAGGTGACCAATGAGGCATACCTAACACATATCAATCATTATGATGTACTTTCTAGCCCATATTAGCGCTAGGCTGTGGGGATTTGGTAGGCTTAACGCCCACGGTCTTCCGTCTTCTAAGTCCACTTGCGGGGTGGCTGACTGGTGTAGCACCGGGGCCGGCCTGGAGATGGACAGGAACAGAGGGGGCAGGCTGAACGTGTCGCTTGGAAGAGCTGCTGCTCAGCTTGCCGATTCCAGCATTGCTAAGAACCGAGGATCTCACCCGGCTGGCGCTTGTAACAGTGATGCCAGACTCGCCACTCGGCCAGCTGGACAGGACGGACTCGTCACTCGCCGAGAGACTTCCAGATGAGACCAGACTGTTGGCAGCACAGGTCCGGCCAAGCTTAGATTCACAGGTAGACTTATCGCTGGAGCTCACTGCGTAGGACTCCCCGGGGCTGCTGTCGGTGAGGAACGGCGTGTCGACCTGGTGGAAACGTTGCCCTCAATCAAAGCGTTGGTTCTTCATGATTTCTCACGTGAATTATATTATACAGCCCTGTAAAGGGGTCACTTTTCATCTATATACTTGGAGATTGTAATTATACACAGTTGAATCGAAATGGTCTATCCGTCGTGCTCGTCTGTATATCTTGCCTTGTGAATTCTAAACGCCATATCACATGCCGCCTTATAGAAAGAATGAAAATTTTGTCCCACGGCGTCCTGGGATTCGCCCTCCCCTGGGTGCATGGCGTCCTGAGGAATATTCATGTTGAGTGAAACCTCAGTCGATCTGGCGGCAAGGAATGGTCCACTTTCGTAGAAGCGGTAGCTCAGCTGTCTACCACCAAAGTCATACCGTTGAGCAGCAGCTCCTCGGGCATCATTGAATGGAGGAAACATGTACTCGGCAGGGCCAGCCTGAAAAGAATTTCCCGCTAGGTAAATGCGACCAAATGCAGGGAGAGATACAGAGCTCTCATCGCTTGGCTGGGACACGAAGGTGTCATGAAGAGGTTTTCTAATACTGGTCAAAAGCTCTTCATAATTTTCTGGGTCCGAGATGGTATCAGTCGAGACCTGGGAGTAGAGAGTGCGCGTAAAGCGTAAATCAAGTCCAGTTTCCGGGAGAAGATAGTCAACACTGCTCGTATCATGGATAATTCTGACACTCTTAATGTCAATCGTGCCCCGGGAGTCCTCCGAACCGTTCGCAGGTCTGGGAACAAATTCCACGTCTAACTCTGGAAGATTACCAGACGATTCAGGGAACGGGATCAGCCGAACAGTATGAGTCGGGATCCTATTTTCTGGATCAAGGGGGGAAAGCGAGTCCAAGAAAGGCTTGATTCGAGGTATATCAGGCACGAAGGTTCGCGGTAAAGAAAGCTTCCCAAGCTGAGAGGCGCTGATTACTGTCTCGTCAAATGCGGGCTTCCGGCCAAATAGACACCTTCCAACTGTGGCGGTCACCGATTCATGAACGATGGACCCGCCAGGAGAAGGCAGCTTTGCATCGGGTTGACTCCGAAGCAGCTTTAGCAACTCGCCAGAGAGCCGAGTTTGGTGGCCGTCAAAAAAGGGGGTTGGCTGAGGTTCGGTGGCGGTGGTCTGAACCGCAGGCATCGCCCATCGGAACCAGCATCTTTGCCGATCGAACCAGTTGGCACTAGCCTCGGGAGTATAATCGTATATGTTTGCCGGCTCGGAGGCTGGTAGGTATGTGGAGAACGGTCGGGGTGTCGGATTGGCATCATGAGCTGCTAAGCCTAGCGTTCTGCGGGCATCCTCGGCGCCCTGTTTGTTTTCGATGAGATAGAGAAGCTTCTGTGGGGCCTGCATAGCCTGTCGGTCTATGGCAACACTGTATGTCTGGCAGACCCAGTCGATGAAGCTCGGGGTGAGCCGGGAGCCAGCGGTGGTGAAGTCAATCCCAACCTCTTCCTCCCGGATTCTAGTCGTGGCATCTGAGATGACTTCACGGGTGGATTCGCAAGCGGTCTGGGCTCCCGTAATTCGCACCAGCCCTAGAGACTGGGTGATATCAATACTGGACTTGTGAAGGCTGGCCACTTCATCAAAGGAGAAGTCATTCGCTGTCAAGAGTAGGCTTATGTGAAGAGGAGGCAAGCTGAGGTCCAGCTGGCCCACTTCATCCATGATAGAGAGCTGCCAACATTCTCGAAGGATACGTTCCACCAACACGGATTTTTTGGTCTGGTTCTCCTGCCGCCGGCCGTGGTGCAAGAACACAGATGTCCCCGGTCGCCATGTTCCAATGTTATTCTCAGATGGGGATTCGCCGTGGTTATATTGAGCCAGGTATTCGGACAGTTGCACAAGGGTGAAGGATGATTCAATGGCCGATAGGAGATCCTTCCAACTGCGGGCGGACAGCTTTTGGTTCGGTCGATATGTCCGGAGACTTTCCAATCTCTTCCAAACCAGCTCCGGGGTCAATGTAGATGCCTCATCGGCGAGATCGTCCAGGATCGAAGAGAGTGAACCTTCGCCCTCTTTCGGTATGGGCCCTCCCCTTTCAAAATGTTTGCGACCGCGCCTCGCCTTCACGTCTTTGGGAGGCACGAGAAATATTTCACCGGGTTCGCCTAGGGAGTCTACACCAATCGGCACCTTTGAGGCTTCTTTGCGTTTCTTCGGCCAGCGACGGGTGGGTTGGGTCGACTGCTTGTTCAGGTTGGCATGCTCGGGGAACGCTGGCTGGCCATCGGAGGACGAGCTTTGGAAGCGGGGGGTGAAGGGTCGGATGCATGATTGAACGGATCTTCTCTGAGGTACTGAGGAGCCGAGGAGCCCCAATACTCGATTGGGATGTCGCATCGTGTGGGTTTTAAAGATCCAAGTTTCCGTTGATTGCGCGAACAGAATTTCTGGGGAGATGGGCGCTAGTCCAGAATAGGAAAGATCGCCTTGTACTATCAGATGAAATCATTGTGATATACTCGTGGGGATTCAGAATACAGTAATTTGAATATTTTCATCTTTGAAGATGATTTGTGACCAAACAATCCCATGAAACATTTCTTCGTGCGCGCGCCACATCTACACAAGGTCCTGGTAGACATTTGGTACTATAGATGGCGTATTCAATGAAGCCGAATAGCCAAGACCATCATTTAAGTAGCAGATACCTATCAAGATTAATCATATAGTCTGTCCCAGTCTTGTAATCATGCGTTTCCTGCGTATCTACTAGGTATGCGATTTTCTTCTCCCTGTGTAGTGTGTGCATTCAATCTTTATTGGAAATGGACGGGTAAATTAGATTAGATACATAGGACGCGAAATGTACAGTGGGTACGCAGCACAGTAGGGACAAATCCAGGACTGTAAGACGCTACTAGGTATACATAGAGCTACTAAAACTTCTATTGTTCTCACTTGCCAGCTCTCTCACTTAGAGGAAGTGATTCCAACTACAACTCGACGATATATTACTGGAACAATGACGGGTGATATGCCTGTTTAGAAAATCTCCCTGAGATACTCCTAAGAAGAAGTAGTGGTTGTAAGCTAAAATGCTTAATATCCCCCAAGCATCTTCATTGGCGGCACATTTCAACATCCGAACCATCAATGATGCAATTGACGTTTGTAATGACCTGATTGGTCCATTGTTCTAGGTACCAAGCCGAATGCAGTGTCACCCGGAATAGGTTGCGAAGACCAAAATCGACGATTCCGGTTATAATAATTTGACTCCTGCAACATTGAACTATCTCGTATGGATTTGGTGGAATATGAATCAATATGAATCAATGACCATGGGAGTTGGCGGACAGTTCGGCTCCAGCCGATCCGGGGAATAATCCCCCAGAACTTGCTTTGACCCCCTCCAACCTGGCAAATTCTGCGATAGCGATGCTACTCCCAGTTACCACTCCCCAATATGACAGAATTAAGTGCGTTGCCAGCTCTGGAGCGACCGATCAGTACTGTCTTGAGGGAGACCCCTCCGCACGAGCGTCATCGGGACCATCGCGAAGCGCTCGAGCTGCATGAAATCCAAACCCGCGAGGATAACGAGTTGGATTATTCCTCACCATCTGCCTCATCCGGTGACGAGTATCGAGTCACTACCCGGCGAACGATATCTCGCGTCACGACCCAACGCGCCCACCACGATCGGACTGGGCTGTGGAGCCGCATCTGTCGACTTTGGACCCATAATGTCACTCTGACAGTGCCGCGGAAAAGCAACAGGGACCATTTGGGTCAGTCAGATCACCTACCACCCCCGTCTTACAGAACATAGGAAGTAGTTACTGATCGGGAATATAGCATTGGAGAGAACATTCCTCGCTTACATCCGCACCTCGGTGGTGATTGCGATGCAAGGGGTGGTGATCGCGCAGCTTTTCCGCCTTCAACGTGCCCCGTCGGACCAGGACCGCCTGAGGTTTTACCAGGTCGGCATTCCGCTTGCCGTCTCTTGCCACGGGGTGGCTGTTCTCGTGGCTCTGATCGGGGCCTTTCGATTTTGGAGACAGCAGAACGCCATTTCTCTGGGAAAAATCCATGCCGGAGGCTGGGAGCTCAATTCAGTCGGGATTTTACTTTTTGCGGTAGGTTACACCTCCTTTGAATACTCGGGCAAGACTCACGCTGACCTCGTCTGGTCTAGATCATCTTGGTTACCTTGATTATTTCCGTTGCGATCATGGTTGAAATCGACAATGCCCAACCCGCTCTACTCAGTCGCATATTACGACGGTGAAATGGCTGATGCACCAAAATTAAGCCCCCCAATAGGGTGATGAATGATTTAATGTATTTTGATGACCGGAACGAAACTGCAAAATTTATTCACACTGCCCCGTTCTGCCACATCAGGCGACTTGAATGAAGTAAAGTGCGCATGTTATACCGGGGAAGAATGAATCTGCCAGGCATAGTTTGTCTAGGTGAGATATGGATCCCTCAAATGTTTGTAGAAAAAAGAAATCTTCCAAGGCTTTACAAATTTCGCACTAGGTCTGCACGATTCATACAAATACTTCAGACCTCGAGAATTAAAATGTAAGAGTCGCCCGGATGCAAACGAAACTCGATGAGGTGCCCGTTGGCCACATATCACATATTCCATCAAATGTTGGCACCTCCATTCAGCGGCAAGATTTGACCTGCATATCAATTAGTCCGAATCTCAGGGGCCAGGAGTAGCCGTGTCTGTGCATTCTTCAACTCACCGTTGATCCATTCCCCTCCTGGACTGGCCAAGAATGCCACAACTCGGCCAATGTCGGCCGGCACGCCGCATCGCTTCAAGGGGCTACCGCTGGCTAGGGCTTGTTCAATCTCCTCGAGGGATGAGCTCTGGTCACAGCCAGGTGCATAACGCCACGCGTTCTTCAACCACATATCACTCTTCACGCCAGCTGGGGCAATGGCGTTGACTGTGCATCGCTTCTTCCCAAAATCAGCGGCAAAGCAGCGAGTGAAGCCCTCGATCGCACTCTTGCTGCCGGCGTACAAGGAATGACCCGGAACACCGACTCCCGCGGCGATCGACGACATCAGCACCACCCGACCGCCGGGCTGGATGTATTTGTAGGCATTCTTTGCTACGAAGAACTGAGCGCGGGTGTTAAGGTCGAACACTTCGTTGAAATCTTCGAGGGTGGTATCGGCCAGCGAGACAAACTTCTCGGTTCCAGAGTTGGAAACAACAATATCAAGTTGCCCGAAATGCGCCACGACCTGTTGAAACATGGTTTCGATCGAGTCAACTTGGGTTAAATTGGCCTGGAAAGCGGCCGCGCGGTTGCCCATGGCCTGGATCTCCTGGACCATCTTCTCGGCAGAGACGGGGTCGCGGGCGTAGTTAATGGCCACTGAAGCGCCTTTCTTGGCTAGCTCCAACGCGATTCCCGAACCAATGCCTCGACTACCACCGGTGACTAGAGCAACTTTGCCTGCAAGCTCGGCAGGGCCAGTCTGGGAGAGTGGAACAACCATATTGATGAACTTGCTGGGGTTGAGCGGATGTGGAATGTGTAGCGTGAAGAGAAAATAAGATAGAGAAATTCTTAGGTGACAGGACGTAGAATATATTTGAAGTTACAGCTTGAATGAAACCAGCCCGGAATGGACCCTCCGATGTTGTAGAAAGGTCAACCTGCTTTCGAGTAGTTGAGGGCCCATGGCATGGAATAATTACCGCATGCGGAAGCGCCTCCATGACAGTGGTTGCGCTGACTTCTACAACTGGGCATCAGGTCACAGTAACAGGGTCATGTTGCATTCCTTTGTATCCAACAATTTCATTTGTGGTTCACGCTGCATCCGGGAGAGCCAAGCATGGGACTGTGGCCAGGTGCACCGACAGATAGACAGGCAGAGGGATACTTTATTTTGCACACTCCCTTGGTACAAAGTTCGAAGTAGGGAAGTTCTACCATCACCAAGATCATCATGTCGCCTGCCATTAAGAACCAAGAGCCTAATCTCGACATCGGCTTCCAAGGTTAGTGTTAACACGGCAACTGACTATTTGATAATCGCTGAGTATTACAGACTATTTGGTCTTGTCAAAGCTCGTTTTTGACTGGGCTGATAGCTATGATTCCAAGGTATGTAACCATCAACGAAGATCAAACGCTAGCGCTTGGAAACTGAAATCGCTTGCTAGGACTGGGATCGTCTGCGCAATATAATTGCTCCAACGTTGACGGTAGGTCTGAAGACTAGCCCTGTGAAGCAATGCTAAATCGCTAATACCCACCCTTCCAGGTCGACTACACCAAAATCGGACTCCGGAAATGGGACGACATGTCAGCGGATGATTACATGGCCATGGTGACCCACCCTGGATTTCTGGGGGATCCCACTATAAAGACACAGCACTTGCTTGGTCAAACTTGGTGGGAGAAGCTCTCCGACACCGAGGTTATCGGTCATCACCAGCTTCGTGCAGCACACCAGGTGTATACCGATGCGGATTTGAAAGAGGTCAAGCTCCGTGGGCACAGCCACGCCACCAACGAACACTACTACCGAAAGGTCAACGGAGTATGGAAGTTTGCGGGTCTCAAGCCCAATGTGCGTTGGAATGAACTGCGGTTCGACGATGTATTCAAGGGTCTGGACTGATGGAGAGTGATGTTAAATCCGTTGTGGCAAGGCTGGATATCTATAAAAGAGGCGGAGATTGACATGCAGGCAAAGAAGATTGCTAAATCATAAATTTGACTATCTTATCAAACCAACTCTATTACACTTTTCTTCCCGATTAGCCCCAGAACGCCTTTTGCAAAGCATCGCACATTAATGTGATACATCGTTTCCCCTCGGAGAGTACACCGTCCATCGCGAGGAATGGATGTGGCATGCCCTTCATCACCTGCAAGTCTACCGCCACGCCCGCTTTCTGAAGCTTGTCGGCATACTGCTCGCCCTCGGTCCGCAACACGTCCAGCTCGCCCACCATCACGAGTGCGGGAGGAAGCCTAGACCAGTCATCGGCGTAGAATAAGGGACTAGCCTCGGGATTTCTGCAATCCGCTTCGTTTGGCAGGTAATGATCACGGTACCATATCATCTTCAGCGAGGGTAGGGCGGGGGTGTGTTCGTAGCGGCGATAGGACTCGTTATTCTCCACGGTAGCGGTGTTGTCCGTGACGGGGACTGAGAGTAACTGAGCGGCGAAGCGGAGTGGGGGGAAAGGGTCAATGCCTTGTGGGTCATGATTGCAGCCAAGTTTCCACCGGCCGAGGACCCGCCTGTCGCGATTTTGGACGTGTCAATTGACAGCGCGGCGGGTCCCTCCGCCACCAGCCAGAGCAGGGTTTCCCAGCAATCGTGAACTGCTGCGGGCCATGGATGTTCGGGGGCAAGACTGATGGTTTCCAGGCCATTAGCCCGAATCTGCATATGAGGAGAACTAGCACTCACCGGTAATCAACGGTCACTACCACGCAGTTACCACGCACGCAAAGATTGGAACACACCACATTTTCAGTGTCAATGTTACCAAGGACCCAACCGCCACCGTGGATATAGAGCATGACTGGCCATCCATCAGCGGGCACCTCGCCCTTGGGTGTAAAGCAGCGGACTGCAACTGGGGGCCTTTCGGTCTCTCGTCGCACAATACTAAGGTCCTGAGTCTTGCCAACGTCCAGCATTGGGCCCGCACCTGGAATCAGAACACCACTGGTCCGCGATGCTGCCACGGGCTGGAGATGCACCTGTTGATTGTTGATCACATGCTGATTATAAAAGGTGACATATTCGGGATCCAGTAGATCTCGAACGGACTCATGGAGCGGATAAGGAGGCTGTGTGACACTGGCAGACATGGTGAGAAGATTGCAAGGGGGGTGGTAGGGGAAAGGAGGAAGGAAGATGAATCAGAAGATGCACACCTCGCATCCCTTGGGACGGAATAATGTAATGTTGATCCCGCGCAGAAAGCCCCCCACGCGACGGGTGGGATGATGCGGGGGATGATCCAGAAAAGGCATAACCCACGATAAGGCCTACCAAATTCAGTAGAGATTGTCGCGAATGACGAGAAGAGGATCTAGCGGATGAGCTTGGGAAGGCGGGACTTTCATCGTTCATTGGTCTTCCTCCGAGCGTGGGATAAGAGTCCCCTTTATTTACCAAATTTCCCGTGATAGAAGGCCTGACTACCATTACTCATTGCTTTTGTCAATGCCCAAGCCTTCAAGATGACTACCAAGATCCCGGTTCTTACTAACAAGGCCCCCAAGCCCATTCCCGGAGTTTACTCCCAAGCCATCCTTGCCAATGGCGTTGTGTACTGCTCCGGTGCCGTGCCTATGGATGCCACAACTGGCAAGCTCATTGATGGTGATGTCAAGGCGCATACTGTAAGTATCAAGACCAAGCCAAGCTGAGGGTTACACAGGCTAATACGGGATTTGTCTTCATGTAGCACTAGTGCATCAAGAACTTGACGCAGGTCCTCGAGGAGGCAGGCTCTGACATCACCAAGGTGGTGAAGGTCAACGTGTTTCTCTCCAACATGAATGACTTTGCCGATATGAACTCGGTATACATGCAATACTGGGGCAACGTGAAGCCATGTCGGATGTGACGTATCCTCTCTACCCCTTGCATTTGATGTGGTGAGGGGGGTTTGGTCACATTTCTTTAAAAGGCTGTGGATGATACAACCTCGAAAATGAGGAACTCTGCAGGTGTGTTACGGTTAAGACTCTTCCACTCAATACAGACGTGGAAATAGAATGCATTGCGGTGTTGTGATTGACAAGTGGCTGGACAGCAATATTGGGCGCCGAAGGTTCTTACAGGGAAATTTGGAATTTACAGTGTCTGATCATGAAATGTCCAAATACCATGGGAGCAGGTGTGTGGTATTTATTCCGTACCTAGAGCTAATATTATTACCGAACCTATCTATCATGAACGAGAAATCAAAACATGAGAACCCTGGAATTCGGCCACAGTAACTTTAAATAACCGACCGAGGCTAGCTACAGGGCTAGGCAGTGAGTTTATAGCTATTGGGTTGCTACTAATCTTGATTAGCTATCTCAGGGCCGATTTGTATCAGAATCTCTTCCCCTTTTACCCGGGAATTAAACCACTCTTTTATCTGTATTCTTTTGTCGCCGACAATTCTTGCGTCACAAAGCAGATCTACCTTTACTATGCTGAATATTGCCATCGTGACCTCCAGAGTGCCTAGATTCTGCGCGATGCATGCCCTAGACCCCTTGCCGAATGCAAAGAAATGATCGAGCATATCCCGAGTGGGATCCAGCCATCGCTCAGGCATAAAGGATAGTGGATTCGGGAAGACCTGCTCATTCTGGTGAAGCTGGAAAGACGCAACTCCGACACTTGTCCCCGCTGGAAGATGATAATCGTGATAGGTCCAGCCACCAATGGGTACTGCTCGAGGGAGTCGGATGGGGTTGGCCCATGATAATCGAAGTCCCTCTCTAATCGTTCCACGAAGATAGCTACAGGTCAAAGGATTTTCTCCTTTCGCAACAGTCTTTTGTATCTCTTCGCGGAGTTGACGGTATCTGGTCGGTGCGTTAGAGCCGATTCAAGATCGCGATAACTAAATCGAAACATACATTTCTGGATACTTGGAAAGATACCACATGATTGTTGCCGTGTTCATACTACTTGAGTCGGTGCCAGCAAAGCAAAGGTCCTTGAGTTCGATTTGAGACTGAAGGGATGTCTGCTTCTCCAAAAGACGGCTTTGATAACTCCCACTTTTGGGTGTTGCGACGGCCACAAGTCGCCCCGTAAAGCGATTTATAAGATCGAATGCTTTCTTCGTCGCGTCAGTGGATGTCATCCTTTCTGATATTGCCATGATAAGATCTCCTATTTTCCCAAGAGCGAGATTGAAGAATGCCCCGACGCCGACAAATGCGTCAACAAAGGGAGATGCGGACATGACCCCGGAGTCCTCATCGAGGGCCCCATAGCGATGTTGGAATAGATACACACTGATGGCATCGATGGCCATGCATCGACAAATATTAAGCACGTTGACTGGCTCTCCCCTTTTCGCTTCGAGTCGAAGTCTGGCGATAAAATCATCAAAAACCTGCGATAAAAGTGGTTCGGCTTGTCGGAGAGAAGCGGTGGAAAATAGCGGGGCGACAGCCTTGGCTCTGCTCGCTCTTTCGGGAAGTGTTAGCGTGGAGAAGATTGTATTGTGACCGTCAATATCGAATTTGGAGTACACTGGAGACTTTGGAAATCCGCCCCGAGCGACGTAAATTGGCTCGATGGCATCTGCATTGGAAATATCGACGTCATTGGGACCGACGCGCAACACCGGACCATATTCGCGATGGAGACTAGAGACGACCGTGCACTCGTCACCGATATAGGTATGATAGGCAAGCCATAGTGAGGTGCACGCGGCGAACCTTGGTCCGGGAATTTGAGATAAAGGATGGAAGTAGAGTCTATAAATCCATTTAAAAATACGGCTGCCAATGAGCACAAGAAGTAGGGACCATAAGGCTGAGCTCAATGGCATAGTGGATGTCATGATGCTATTCGCAATCCAGGCGAATCTTTGACGCGGCATAGACCAATCTTTAAACAGGCAAGAGCCAGCGAATGCACGATAAGACCAGGAAGTTCGGATCGGCCGATTATCAATTATCGTTTATCTAAGATATGACGGTGTCTCCGATCCAGTCTTATTCGACCATTGCTCTTATCTAATCCCCGCACCAAGCCCCCTGTCAGCCTGTCAGTCATGATAACGGTTCATGGGCTATTGCGATCTATTCAAAATATTATAACATTATAATCCCCGCACCTCCGCCATGACTGACAGGAACCTGACGAAACGCTACAATGGCGAAAGAGGCATTCGATACCTCAATCGACGAAGATGTTGCTCTCGAGCAGCTCGCGTACCAACAAGGTAGGATAGAATCACCTTGGCCGGTGTCGATCCCTGCAAGACTTGATGCTGATCTGCGGACGTTAAGAGTTCAAACGCTCATTTGGTTTATTTGATATGGTGGGCTTTAGTTTCAGCATTGTGACTAGGTGAGAGGTCTTGATTGCACGCTATCGGAACTGAGCTAATACTTCCGCTAGTTGGTCGGCCTTGAGTGGAGTATTCATTATTGGAGTCGAGGCAGGCGGACCACCCGTGATGGTATTTGGCTGGATAGGAGTCTGCGTGGTCACACAGTTTGTTGCACTAGCCATGGCTGAGATGTGTGCAAGATGACCAGTTAGTGGAGGACAGTACTCGTGGGTGGCCATGTTGGCACCGCCCAAGGTATCTCGACAATTGTCCTACATCACTGGATGGTTCATGCTGGTTGGTTCGTATTTCAACATTGGTCAATCGGCCTCCAGAAGCTAATTTCTTTTTTTTTTTTTTTTTTTTTTTCAGGCATTTTGGCTATGGGTGCAGTGAATAATTCAGTGGCATCCAACTTCATTTTAGGCATGGCCAACCTCATCTACCCCGACTATACTATAGAAAGATGGCATACGGTTCTCGTTGCCTGGGCTGTGGCACTCTTTGCTTTGAGTATCAATATTTTTGCGCCTCACGCGCTCCATCGTCTGTCGCGAATGATTTTGGTATGGAATATTGCGTCGTTCATTATCATCATCATCACGCTTCTCGCGACCAATGATCATAAGCAGAACACAAGTTTCGTCTTTGGTGAATTTCGCAACACGACTGGCTTAGGCGCGGCAATGGCCACGATCGTTGGGATTCGCCACGATCGTTGGGATTCTACAGAGCTTTTTCGGCATGTGCTGCTACGACGCCCCCAGCCATATGACGGAAGAAATGACCCATGCGAGCCGCGATGCCCCAAAGGCCATTATACTGGCAGTCATCATGGGCGCCGTCACTGGCTTCTGCTTTATTCTCACGCTATGCTTCTGTATGGGAGATATCGACAGCACAGCAAATTCCACCACTGGAGTCCCGGTTATCCAGATCTTCTATGATTCGACTCAAAGTAAAGCAGGGACCTGTATCCTGGCGAGTCTGATGACTGTCATTATTATCGTTACATCTGTGAGTCTGGTGGCAGAAGGATCGCGATCCGTGTACGCCTTTGCACGGGATCACGGACTGCCATTCTCCAGGGTGTGGTCCAAAGTCGAGCCGAAACAGAAGATACCTGTATACGCCATTTTTCTTACCTTGGTCGTCCAACTGGCTCTCAACGCAATCTACTTTGGTACAGTGACGGGATTTAACACGGTGGTTTCCATCGCCACCACGGGTTTCTGTAAGTCAGACCTGTCTCTTGAAAGGCGTAAGATATACTAATGCGAAACCCCGTTACTAGACGTCTCATATGGTCTTGTTCTATTGGCACGACTCCTTGGTTACATGTTTGGCCATTATACATCCACCTTCACCGGACCATACTCGCTTCCATCATCCGTGTCTATCGCTTTTAATGCGATTGGACTCCTTTTCCTGTTATTTGGTTCCATCACCTTCAATTTCCCCTCCGAAGCCCCAGTCACGTCGAGTTCAATGAATTATACCAGTGCGGCTATTGGGCTCGTAACACTGCTCAGTGTTGTGACTTGGATCACCACTGCGACCAAACACTTTTCCGGGCCTTCGGACGTGAGGGATCTGGTTCTTCAGGGAGAAGCTTCTGCAGGGCCGGCCGAGATGATAGACACAAAACTGAGTGAGGCAAAGGTAGAACCCTGTACAGAGTATCATGCACATGAATAGTATATCTGTACAACCTTGTTGTTTTAGAAGTTTAGGCCCTTGAGACCCACGTCAAACCTTTTAGAAGAGAAATGATGTCAAAGTTTCCTAGCAACCAGCGTGACCCACTTTTGTGACCCGCTATGACAGCCACTCACGATGATGATTATTCACGCCCATTCCACGGTTCCTGGGTTTTACGGAGTATATGTTGTAAAGACTTCTTTGATTGACAATAGCGAAGAAATAAAATCCACACATCATACCTAATACAGGCATTCAATCATGTAGGAGCGGTCAAAGTGCGTGGAGATGAGAAACCTGCAAGTGGCGCAAAGCTGACCATTCTGACGAAGCCCATTGCCCCTTTCGTGGTCGCACTACAGCCCGTGACCCAGATAGCTGCAGATGAGGATCTAGGATTGGCAGCTCAACTGCCAATCCTGCTGCCAATCCTGCCGATCTACACTATTACAGCTCGATCGTGCCGATCCCCACCAACTAGCCCGAACCTATGGTGAACGATGGGGACTCTCTTGACCAATCCCTCTCACCCCCGGCGATTGGACCAGACACGATCTGTTGATCTTGGCACCCACCCTAGCTGAAGATTGGTGGATTTGGTGGAAGCTGAGGGTTTGAATGAGGTCTTTGCTCTCCCCATGCCCACGGCATAGCTTTTTACCTCTTTTTCTCCTCCACTCTACCCTGTCCACGGATCCAGCTTCGAAGCCTCATCTTTTGGGCTGTCCTTTGCCTTGTACAATAAATTTTCTATTCATCGTATCTTCAACATGCCCACCGAAATTCCTGGCCCGCCCGGTGTGCCCCTCCTAGGCAACATCTTCGATGTCAACCCCAATGAGACCTGGAACTCTCTCAACAGTCTGGCCAGCAAATATGGTATGCTTTGGAGCAAATATCCCCGAGCGATGGGATTGAAGACTTATCCTCCCACCAGGTCCCATTTTCAAGATTAACGTGCTGGGTCACCAAATCGTGTTTATCTGCAGCGTGGCTCTTCTCGAGGAGATATGCGACCAAACACGATTCCGCAAGTGTGTGACCGGTCCAGTCGTGGAGATTCGCTATTCCGTGCACGACAGTCTATTCACCGCGTATGATGATGAGAAGAGCTGGGGAATCGCCCACCGAATTATGATGCCACACCTGACCCAGGAAGCGACCGATGGCGTATATAGCGACATGATGGAGGTCGTCCCCGACCTTACAAAGAAGTGGAGTGCGGGCACCAAGCAACGTGTGAAGGCGAGTGACGATCTTGATCTTATTCTGTTGGCTTCGTGTATGAAATGTTTTTTCAACGAACGGGTGCACGTGCTAGGTGAAAAGGATGAGGTCCAGAAGAAGGCTTGGGCTATGGTCCAGGGATGGGAGGGCGCCACCATGGAAGCGATGAAGCGGCCCACTCGCCCGAAGGTGTTGAACTGGCTATACCAGAGCCGATTCTCTAGCTTGACCAAGACCATGCGCAATTACGCCACCGAGATTGTGAAGCGCCGGAAGGATAACCCCGAGCTGGCTCGCAAGGATATGCTGGATGCTCTCTTGAACGGCGTCGATCCCGAGAGTGGTCTGAAGCTCAAGGATTCTCAGGTGCTGGATGAGATCGTCACGATCTTTATTGGTGCTGCCACGGCCGCCAACCTCCTCACTTATGCCGTATATTACCTTAGCAACAATCCCGAAGCCCTGAAGAAGGGCCAGGATGAGATCGACTCCGTCGTGGGAGATGGACCAATCGATCTGTCCCATTTGAAGCAGCTGAACTACGTCGAGGCCATTCTCCGAGAGACCATCCGTCTGTCTGCCACCGCACCCGGCTTCAACATTGAGCCTATCCCCCCTAAGGACAGCAAGGACAAGACCCCTGTGCTCCTCGCCGGTGGCGAATATCAAATTCCCAACAACCAGCCCATGATTGCCATTTTGAATGCCGTCAACCGTGACCCCGCCGTTTTCGAAGACCCGTTGGCCTTCAAGCCCGAGCAGGTGCTCGGCAACAAGTGGGATCAGCTGCCTGCTGCCGCCAAGAAAGGCTTCGGTAACGGCAAGCGCGAGTGTATCGGTAAACTGTGGGCCTGGCAGTGGTCGTTCTTCACCCTAGCTAGTATTATCAAGGACGTTGCATTCGAGCTGGAGGATCCCAACTACCAGCTTCATGCGAACGGTGCTTTCAGTATCAAGCCGATGGACATGTTCGTGCGGGTGAGCGGTCGCCAAAAGTAGATTTGTCGCGACCGCCATGGGAAGGTAGAAGAGGAGTAAAAGGATCAAACCCGGAACCCAAAGGTGAGGTCACAGCGAATGTGGATTTTTAGCTAATTAGCGGATACGATCCTGGCAGTAATGAAATTTCGTCTAGTTATGACCTAATGATCTCGGAAATAAAACTTGCTTGCCCTTCGCATAACTGCGATAGATAGTCCCGATAGCATTGTTAGCTTAGATGAACAATAGAGCGGGGGCAACGACTGTGATGTGGGAGACCCGTAGAAGGGTTAAAGTGAGATGTATAAGATGGATGTTGCCAGGGTTGGCTAGCTACTCGGTACTCATTTACTGGTCATTCATATTCAGATACGCAAAAGCCATTGTAATGATATTCAATAAAATAGCTCTCGAGGCCCCTTCAACGCCCTAATCAATTCCAACGTGGGAGATCAAAGACAGCCATTTCGAAAGACTGATGCATACTGAAAGATCCTCATAGTCACGGACTAGAGGTTTGGAGTGCTTGAAAACTTGGCTTTTGAGTTTGTCAGCTCAGTCTCCACCATGGTGTACATATATGTAGTATGAAATCTTACCCATCTCCCATTCACCAGTCTCGAAGGACTGTAGATAAACGCTCACGGAAGGGCTGTTGTTGCGGTACGAAAAGGACACCAATGTATGAATCTTATTCAGACGCTTAAGATTTGCCATTGGACTTCCCACAATTAGCCTTCTTCCACTCAAATCAGGGGCGCAAGAACACTTACTACCAAGAACGTAAGTCGGTTTCATAGGATTGCGCAATCTTGTTCCAGCCTTGCTTCTGAAAGAAAATAGTCAATCCCTTTGTTATGTTTTTATCCCGACTTCCGAATGTCTGAAAGTAGATCTGCGGCTCGGGAATGGGATCGTCTGCGTGGAGTGTAAAATCGGCCATCAGGGGCAGCTGCTCGTTGACAGGGTCATTGAAAGACAAATATCCCACTGGATAAGAACAGAACTGTGCGTTCAGATTGATAAGGTGCCAGAGCTCACGCAATACTGAGAGCCCCTCCATCGTGGATTGGTCATTTCTTCGGCCTCCTAGGGTCCATAAATCTTCCAACGTTGTGAGTGTCACCATATCTTCTAAAAGATAGATCTTGATGCGCGACTTCGACGGTTCCGCCAAATCACAAGATAACAGCCGGGGCTTAACTGTACTGTTGGGAGCCCGAGACTTCAAGTATTCCTCCAGAACTTTCAAGGGGGTTGATATTCTGGGATAGGATTGGGCTAAGTCGTGAGCCGCCTCAAAGATCAGATCGTGGATTGACTTTTTCGTTACGAGGGACTTCAAAGCGGGATACATATAGGCCTTGAGCACAAATTGATCTTCACCGAGCTCCAGGGAAAGCTTGTTCTGGGTCTTGATCTGATCCCCAACCATATTGCTGGCCAAAAGAAAAGCCGATTCGGTCGAGTCCAGGGTAAGAGCTTCCTTGAAATGACTGAACCATTCAAGATCAATGCCCTTCTGAGAGGCCATTAGGTGCTGTAAGGCCTCCCAGATGGCATTTGTATTAAATGGGTCTTGTGAGGTCCCCGTTGTCGAAGAAATGGGCTCATATGTGTAGCTGACGACATTGTTCGAACAATTAAGGCTCAGCTCAAACGGGGTGCCATATCGCGTGAGAATACTCATCCAGCGGGGACGGTCATTCACAGGGTAGGCACCCAGCATAGGGATGATCGCTTTCTTGTAAATCTCAAGGTGGCGGCTCTGGCTTCGCTGGTTGTAGTTTGCGGATTGTAGCATATGGGCGAACATAGGAGCGGTGCTATGCCACCAAAGCTTTTGGTTTTCATCTGAGAAGTCCCACAAAGCACTGAGGCTTTGGTATGCCTCTGCGTGGGATGCGTTCGCCATTGTTCTGTCAGTTGGTAAATCAAAAGAGAAGTAAGCTCTTGATTGGGAAGAACAGTCGGTGTGGTAAAATGCTCAGACCGAAGGATCAACTTGGACGTATCACATTTCAAAGTGAAGGTGAAAGAGAGGGAGCGGGGTGATGCAGTTTGAATGAGACAAGCCGGGGCCTTTTATGCATCACATCACCGCAGATCAATAATCGTGGTCCAATAAAATACAAAGGCCAATGTTCAGATTTCCTTTCTCTATATTTCCATCTTTGGAATAGACCAGGAGCGGTAGCCACGATCTTCATCTTCAGTGTAACTTATCAAATAGGAACTCATGATTCGAAAGGAAGGTTGAGACTTCCTTTCATTAGACCTACGGCGGTGCTGTATATGTCGAACAACCCATCAAACTGGGTCAGAAAAATCCTGGTGGTGACTGAGATTGAGCAGTTCATGTAACAATTGCAGGCCTCCCGTGCGACTTTACGTACATCTATCTTTTGAGTAGTAAAACAATGATAATCTCCCGTAGCTGTTTCCAAAGATCAAGGCAGAGCTTGAAGGATTTGATTCAAACTCCTTGCGGCGGCAAGAACCATGTCTTCGTATTGTTCAAGGGTCATCTAGATTCACGCTTGGAATTTACCTATAACTGGGGATTTCAAGCCCCGCCTTAGAATTGGGTACAGGAATATTCTAACATTCTAAGGACTGCCAAGGTTCTTGTCGCATTGAGTCTCATACATATGTGGGGCCCAATAGAAGATGTTTTTCCAGTGATCAGTCACATCTATTTTGCCCAGGACAAGGAAAGCGGGTAGACCCCAAGAATAAGTATGCACTTAGCTACGCAAGACCCGAAATGAGCTTCACGTTGGAAGGACGAGAACGATGAGGCCTTGCATGCGGAATAGAGGAGTCAATTCCGACATGTGAAGAAGACAGATTGATCAAGCGGATGTGTGCTCCCGACCTCGGGAACGACTCGAAGATCCATGATATCGAGGTACTCCCAAATAGTTATCCACTGAAGTGCAGGATATGGGAAAGCTAATACCACCGGGGCAGGTAAAAGCGCCTTTATGCACAGTTCAATAGCGCGTGACGATCTCCAGGGAGATCAAGTTGCCTGCTAGGATTCACCCCACCATGTGTAGTCTGCACAGGATCTGCAATTAAGCAAGAGTAAATCACTGTGGTGCAGATTTTGTCATGGAACCTCGGATAAAAGGAATATTTGAGAAGAGAAAGCCGGGAAACCCTTCGAAGGTGACAGTCACCTGGCAGCGACGAATCTTGGAAGCACTTGAGGTCAAGATGGAAGTCGACAATATTCATCGATTATAGTTGTATGACGATTGACGAGTGATGAAAAGAAAGGGATCCTCAATTAGGTCTAGATCGCGGGATCGAGATTGACCTCCGGATAAGTTTATCGGTTATATGTCAAGGATATCATTGGTGCAGTAACCTTCCGAAACAATCTAGGTATATATATTCCCATAAATACAATGATCCATAAATGAGCAATTGCCTTGGAAATTACCTATCCATGTGACAATCCCGGAAGCTCACTCGGTAGAATGATTCATATCTCCAGGATTCTCAATTCGAAATGAGGGAAAGGTATTACATCGGTGAGCTTGTCTCGTATCAAACCACGTGACCGACTTCATACGCGCTGGAGGGTCGCGAGATATGGATTTGATCATGTTCCACAAGCGACGCCATGCCTCCTCGTCGGGCCCATACAAAAAGCCGCAGTGGATGTGACCAGTGTAAAAGACGGCGTGTTAAGGTCAGTGGATCTTTTCTCTGGGGGTGGAAACATCAATTCCTAACGGGCGCAGTGTGACGAAACGGGCCCCCCTTGCATGAATTGTATCTCCCGTGCACTCGACTGCACCTACGTGAAAGCTTCACCGAAGGATGCGTCGAGTCTGGGTCGACAGGCTACGGCTTTGCCGGCGCAGTCTAGAGAGAAAGGTCCTATCACCCCACGGTCTCTAGCTCCGGGTAGTCCAGCCTCCCTCCCCTCCCCCGGGTCCGGCGTGCGGGATTTGGAGTTAATGCATCGTTTTGCCACGGATACATACCGGAGCATCAGTACCAGCGAGTCAGAAATGCATGTGTGGCAGATTCATGTCCCGCGCTTGGCTTTGCAGTTTGAATTTCTCATGAACGGCATATTGGCGCTAGCGGCATTGCACATCGCCTCCACCTTGGAACCGCCAGCATCTCTCGTATACATGGACACGGCTCTGCACTATCATAACCTCACCTTTGCTCCATTCCGTGCCTCGATTGACCACCTGACCGAACAGAACTGTGAAGCGGTCCTAGCACAGTCTATTATTACTACAGTCTTGGGCATTGCCTTGCCGCGGGTTACGGCTGCGCGCGGAGAGAGCTCAAATATGACGGAAAATATCATTGTTCTGTTCGAACTTCTCCAAGGTGTCAAGAACATTATCACCATTGGGCAGCCTTGGATTAAACTCAACTTATACCCGCACCGGAAGGGGTATCAGAGAGGCGGCCCTACACTAGATAGCGTGACCGAAACTGCTCTGAATCGACTGGCCGTGCTGAACGATGAGACCCTTTCCAGTATCGATACAGACCAGTACCGGATCAACAAAGATGTCATAGCTCATCTGCACCGCTGCTTTAAGATGTACAGCAATGATGGAGGGCCGGGAAATGCTCTGGCCTGGCTAGCTGCCGTCGACAAAGATTTCGTGGACAACGTGCGTCGCCGCCGACCATTGGCCCTTCTGATTCTCATGCACTGGGGCGTGCTCCTCTGGGAGCTAGATGGCCAGTGGTGGTGGGCCCGCAACTCAGGTCGGGCGCTTGTCTCAGAGCTTTTGCTCATTCTGCAACCGGGAAATGCTCGCTGGGCAGATTCACTGGCCTGGCCTCGGCAGAAGTTGGGACTTTAACGCTGGTGATCCAGCATAGGAATGTTTCTTAATTTGGTTCAGGTTTCTCCGAATTTAGCGGACTTTAAGAAGATCCATGGCCTCAATAGGCTCGATCCGGATTATCATCTCTAAGCCTGCCCGGTGAAACTGCAGCTAGCTTCTCACCTTACCTGGCCTGGGTATTTTGCATGTCATCGTGTCGGCAAGAGATAGTACAAATGCACCACGACTGACACCAACCATGCAAGTAAAGAGGACAAGGACAAAAGACATAACGAAGGTTGTGATGCACACTAGGTTGTCGCTTGGGTTAACAGAGTACCAGCCTCTCTTCACCATTACCGCGGTAGTTGATATCAAGACAAAGACCTTGGCCATCCTTACCACGAGTTTTTCACGTCCGGTCAACGGAAATTCTATTCTGTCTTCGTGGTCCCGGAAATTTAGATGTATTTTCTTGGTCCTTCAGCAACGGTGGACAATGTACGGCGAGCTGGCCGTCTCAAATTCCCTGCGATCGAGCTCTACGAGGAATAGATGGCCCCAAGACGGACAGGTCTCGTGCGCAGGAAGGAGGTCGGTCGCTTCTCTATGTCGTATGCTATCCTGCTAGCAAGTGCTGTTGCACCTTTTGGACACAGCGTTGGTGGGTGATGGAAGAAGATTTATAGAGGCGTGCTACCTCACTGGTTATCCCCACAAAGACGCAGTCTTACGAAATATCCCACCATTAATGGGTAGTTAGATGAGTCTAAAAGTACCATTTGACTCCATTCAGAGATCCACGTAAACGGGTGCATTGATGCTCCTAAAGATGCGAACAAGACCTAGAGACGAAGATGGACTGCTGATGTGATAGGATCTATGGACCAATCATTGATCTACTACGTGCCTGGATTGTTGGCATGGATTGATATCTTCGAAACGCCCCTTGGATTCACAGCAATCAATTCAGTGTTTTATGATTTCTCAAATTCCAAAATGACTTGACTCCCCGGAATATCCAACTTTGTGCTGGATTGAATCATCTTGCCGCCCCGGGGCACTGGCTGGGAATAGGTGATCGCCTTCTCGGACATAGCACCAAATGTATCCACTACCATTTCAAGATGCTTTTCTTCCCCATGGGCTCCTCGAACCTGTGGTTCTTCAGCATCGGACACCACACCAAAGCAGTATGTCAATCCTGTCTGATCCCGAGCTCTGGGTGAGGGGGTGGGTTCTACCGCCACAAAGAATTGAATGAAATCTCCTGCATTGGCAACTTGAGAGAGGTGGGAGAGATCTTCCCCGATTAAACCATTTTCGAGGAACGATGGCATCTCCAAGGGGTCATTTGCACTAGAATGAGGTTCAAAAACTTGATCCAGGTTGGCAGGCTTGTCATGGAGAATAATAGCTGGGAAAGCAATCTCTGGATCCAGGGAAAGAAGACCCTGCTTCTTTCCCCAGCCACCTCCGCCACTCATAACGCGATGCAATTTACCTCCCTGACGCAGTGACCGGGTAAGTTGATCTTGTATGGAGGAATTGGGATCAGCAATCTCCACGTCCGGGGTCTCAACCAAAGCCCAGACGGAGACTCTTCGGTCGGCGATATTATGTTCTTCGATATACCGCGGAAGCTCCTTCTCCAGCTCGGTGGATGCAGGCATTGGCTCATCTGAAGATCTGTCCGTTGATTTAGCCAGCTGTCGCAGGATGTTTCCCATTCCTGTTATCACCCTTCGTCGTTGAGTGACCGGCTCTAGTGGAAGCATCAGTCTGGGGCGAATACTGTCCTGTGTGGATGTAACAACGCAGCTTGCAAGGTCTGTAGACTTTTCCAAGACATATCCATCATTCCTGGCAACCCAGCGCATGCCTACGAAGGTTCGTTCGCTTCCATTGAGAAAGATAGTGTTGGTAAGACGTAGGCCAACCGCGTGAACGGACGTTTTATCCCGAATAGAGACCGTTAGACTAGGTTCGTCGCCAGCTGGGCTTCCGATCCGACGTGGTATTGTAGCTTTCCATTGCACATTATCTTCCCTAGCAATCATCATAGACACGCCATCATATTCATTTATACCAGTAGTGGCATCGCCGGCTAATAGGGTCTCGGGCCGCTGCGGAGCACTATTCGGAATTCTGTCAACCACAGCCGCGATCGCATGGAAGGTATCGGGTTTGTGGGGTGTATTTCGAAGTACTTTGCTTATCAAGTCGCCAATGAATGGTGATGTAGGATCGAGTAAGTGTGCAAGATTCGGGGTGACGAGTAGGAGAGGGACAGAGCTCGAGTTGCTCTCGAAGGGTGAGGGTAAAGATGAAACAATGTCGTCCGAGGTCTGTGCAATTCCATTAGTAGACAAACAAAAGAACCGATATTGGAATGGCTCACAATGGTTTCTGGCGTTCTGGTGCGCCAGGTATAAGCACTATTCCATCGCCTTATGTTGTGGTTTCTTGCGGGCGAAGCTCGCTGGAAGCTGGAGCTACGCGATAGGCATCGTAAACCCCACTCGGTAATGAGCCTTGCCGGCATAGATATGAAGAAATTTTAGTGAATTGCGAGCTTACTGAGAATCGGGGGAAATCCAAAGTTGGAGCTGAAGACGGGCACAATGCGACAGAAAATGCAGACCGCCAAACCTTCCATACCAAAAGATCCCTATTCGTTTTGACCACAATTACTGCTCCTGTGAGGACTGACATTGTCTGCATTTGTGGCAAATATCTAGGAGTACCATGCTCATATTGGCCTGTTTCCATTGGAGGTGCTTGGAGGATTTTTCACGTACTGTGATTGATTACCTACCAATCTAGATATCCTTTTCGCGCCATATTATAGATGGAGCGGTAGCTCAAAGACATCGGCGACAGCATTGTAAACTCGAATGAAGAAAACAAAAACAAAAACAAAATAGTCTGATAGAGGCCCGCGCCGTGGGTATTGACAGGACGAAAAAGGAGAGACACAATGTAGGTAGCTATGTATGTGCGAGACAGTCGACCGGCGATCCATGCAAAGAATAGAAAGAAGAAAGGAAAGAGGGGGGGGAAAGAAGCCGTAGAAAACAATAGACAGAAAATAAAATAGACCAAGGATACACTTGAGATTCCAGAGATATCGACTCCAGACAGATTCCATCCCTCCCGGCGGCCGTTATTTTCCCAGACCTATTTCATAGGATTCGTCGATTTCATGTATAGGATGATACTTTCCGGCAGCATCAAACTTAAGTCACCTTGAGGACTCCAAAAACATCGCGACTTGTGTCACTTTCTGCCTTCATGTCGGGGCGGGAGCGCTTCTTATTCGGGTTGACCACGACCTCGCCCCAGTGCTTGGGCACGGCGCCTCCGGAATTGGGGCGACTGGTTATCGATGTCTGATCCGAAGTGACAATTAGATGTGTACTTCCATCATTTGTAGCAGGTGATGTTGACGTGGATCGAGGAACATGGAGGGTTGCATGTGGTTGGAGATGTGGTTGGGGTTGGAGGGACCAGATGTCGATGACGGTGCTTAACAAAATGAGACATAAGATCAGTAACAGAACCAAGTCTGAGAGAGCCTTGCGGGCATCAATATTGAGAATCAGACTCACTCCGACGTTCGTTGGCAAATGGCATCCAGGGCCTCCCTCTCGCGCCTCACATACTCCGGATCCGGCTGATTGGCCTGCTGGGCTTGGTTGAGCGCTCCGTAGCCATACCCAGCCTGATAAGGATCCTCATCTAGTAGACGGGAAGACTCGGGCTGGAAGAAAGATCGGTCAGAATATATTCAGAGTACGTTCCACGTACTTTGCATTGAACATGTGGATCACGACCGCTCAACATCGGAACTCACCTCGGGAGATTCATGACGGTTGCCGCCCAGGCACGAGGCACAGATACCCATTTATAGTGTCAAGAATGAAATGGGACTGGAACCAGGGATCTATTATTAGGGGGCACAATGCGACCGGCACGAGGCATTAATCGCCTCTCAGTTGTCGATGCAAAAGTGGGACCCCGATCCCCTCGAACGAGGTGACTAAGATAAGTCGAGGAAATTCGGTAGAGTAAAGAGTGTGGAATGTGTAGAAACAAAACAAATGAAGGACAGATGGTGCGATGGAGGATGGGGGAAGACGAAGTGACGAAGGTTGCGAAGGTTTGAGGTTGGAAAGTCCGTGCGATGTCATCGATAGCAAGGCCGTGGCCGTAATCCGTGGAACTATCCGCTATAACCTCTTTTTTCCTTTTGGCATATTCCGCTCCACAACTGTGATTCTTTTCACAATCACAGAATGTTTGATTTACCAGAGGCCAAGCGGTATGTTGCTTCTCTTTGAACGACATCATTTTAATATTTTGCTGATAAGTCGCAGCGTGCGCCGCGATGAGGTCCGGTCCCCGGCTTCGTCTCGCTCACCCTCCCCAGTCGACGAATCCGATTTGCAAGATGCCCATGCCCGTTTAGGGAAATTGCTTAACCTTGATGGACTGTTCGAAGCCAATGCTACATTTAAAATTGCGGAAGATACCCCAGAACATGCAGGTGGTGAGGAGGACGATGAACAAGAATTCGAATTCCGGCTATTCAGCGCTCCGGCAAACCCCAAAGCTACCGCACAAACATCCGGAGAAGAAGCTGGAGAGACAAATAAAAAGGCAAAGCACACTCCAGGTGAAAAGCAGATTAATTCAGGCACGCAGAAGCTGCGAATCAGATTGCAATCCCCGACACCAGGCTCAGGCGATCCCTCTGAAGGCCGGTTTGTGAAGGCCTCTCGTGGGTGGCAGTATTACTTTTCCACTCCTTCACTATGGGGCTCAAGTATTGAATCGGGAGAGCAGGACTCTCAGTTGGAAAAGCGAGAGCAATTTCAAGACATGGCCGTGACAGGAGAGCATATAGTAACCTGGGCCAAGTCACAGCCATGGGTTAGTCAAATCGCCTACTTAATCACGAAGAGCCTCACTAATACTATATTTTAGCCTGGCTGTCATCTTCCGTGGAGATTGATCCATCTTAAACGCCACCAAACAAAACTACCCCGAAAAGATAAAGATGTTCCTGTCTATGTGATCGAGGGCGAACCGCCATCCAAGTCCCCCAAAAGTCGCAAGAAGCCGGGAAAGAAGCGTCGTCTTTTGCTCCGCAAGCGTACTGTTGCGGCTCAAGTAGCGAAAGATATGGAGGCTGAGAAGCGGACCCGCAAGAATCGCGAGCGCAAGATCAAGCGTCGCCAGAAGGCGCGGGAGCAAAAAGCTGCTACTGGTACGGCTGGTGACACCCCAATGACAGACGCCGACGGAGCTTCTTCAGAAGACGATTGAATGTATCCTGCCATTGAGTCAAGTTCCATGAATGCTGTGAAAATTGAATGATGTATCTTCCATGAGTCTAGTTTTGAATTAACCGTTATGCATTCGATGAGCAGGCGGGGTGGATATTCTAGAATAATGATAAGACTCCTGGCAGATACAGTTGGAAATAGCTAGTAGCCATACGTCGCAAGACCGGGCAAAGTAGTCCAGTTTTTGGATTAGCTCAAGGGCTATCATCTGATCCGGGTGTAGATATTTTGGAGCAGAATCTTTATACAATCCAGACCACTGTGCCTCTAACTTCTAGGATCCTTGTTTGATTTGTTCTGTTGGATATCATCGAGTCCGAAATAGGAGAGTGTTTAATTTTGTCACGAAAGGTAGTTAGCCCAGAGCTTTCATGGTGAGCTCGACACTGGAAAAGAAAAGTTAGTCAACCATTGTTCGGACGGCATCAAGATAGGAGAGATGGCAACGTACACAACAAAAGTACCCGCGGACACGGGCATTGCTCTTAGCAAGGTAGGACCAATGCCCTTCCAGAACCCACCAAGACCCTCAATAGCATAGGTCTTCTTAAAGCAGTCACGCATGCTGGTAAACTTCTGGTTGGCACCAAACCCATCGGTCTGCATCTTACTCTTCACCACGTCAAATGGATAACTAGACAGCCAAAGTGCCTCACCAGCGAGACCACCATAGGTGGCGACCTTCACGGCTCCAATGTCCTCGCGTTTCAGGTTGTTTCGCTTCGCATCCTGGTTCATCATATACTCAAAGGCCATGAACCAAGTACCATACGCCTGGGCCTCACGCAGAACAGTCACTGCCTGACCACGGAACAGACCGCGCATGGCACCCTCGTGAGCAGAGAGTTTCTTGACACAATCAATGGGGCCCGAGTACAGGCGACCAGCGCCGTGAGGCTGCGCCTGCAGACGGATACGGACGTGCTCGATGGGACCCGAAAGAACGGAGTTGGTGACACCGGCGAACGAACCGGCCATGTAGTATTGTCCGTAGGATAAGGCGCCGTTGGCATATTTTTTCTGGTTCAACTCTTCGAGCTTCCGGCGGGCTTGGTGGAAGGCTCCGAATTGCACACTGACCTGCAATGATGAGGTCGGGTTAGGTCGATAGCTGGAGCAGCAGCAACGCAATCAGAATGGGAATTGCGAAGGAAGATGAACGTACGCAGGCACCAATTCCGATCAAGGGAGTCAATGTTCCTTTGTAGAAAGCTGCGGGGCCTTCATTTTTGAAGATCTGGGTTGCGCAATCCAGCGCACTCGAGTACTGGGTGGTGGTTTGAAGGCGGACTTTGACGATATCTGGGGGTGGGTTAGACAACTTCAATACGGGGTTTATGGGCTTCACGAACCGAACGGTTGACCTAAAAAATG
Source organism: Penicillium sp. IBT 16267x (assembly GCA_028828865.1). Taxonomy (NCBI): domain Eukaryota; kingdom Fungi; phylum Ascomycota; class Eurotiomycetes; order Eurotiales; family Aspergillaceae; genus Penicillium; species Penicillium sp. IBT 16267x. The sequence continues at coordinate 3,079,113 of JAQJZQ010000008.1, read as the reverse complement.
CGAGCATCAGCACTGATCATCACAACATGGCAACTGCGGGAGGTGAGACGCGAGAGTCCTTGATACGTTTTCCGGGGTCGCACTGGAGCTCTCGTGCGGGGGAGTGATTTCACATACCCAGAAGAACCTGTGCCATGCCACCCGCAGCGCCAGAGGCCAAATCCTTGATGGTGCGTAGGGCACCGCCACCCTTCTCAATATCCTCGAATGCTTCGTATTCCATGGTGAGGAATTGGTGATAGGGAAGAATAAAAGATGTATCTCCAAAATCATATCAGGAACCAAGGGCTGCTCTTATCGCGATGGCGCAACCCTGGAAGGCGCGCTCTGATTCGATCGTTTCGCCGACGGGAAACGGGGAAGTCAACGTCTGTGCTTACCGAGTATAACTTTCTCTTGGCAAAGCTGTTTAATCGGAATACAGTATCTCGCCCATCAGAGGTTCTGGGAGTTGAAAGTAAAGTTTCATTGAAATATTGATTGAATCTAGCGCTATCGTTGGATATTTATTTCACAGGACGAACGGGGGTTTAGCCGCAATCCTAGAAAGTAGTGGGTTTTCGTTTCCCGTAGAGCGGATCTTCACCACGGAGAATATCAAGACCTCCGTGGGTTCCACGATTGGCACTTTTGGAATGACGACCGCAAACATCAATTTCAATATTCGTTTTAATGGATGAAATCTCAAGCCAGTACTGCCCTTCAGGCTATTTCGGGTAATTTATGTCTACATTTCTAGGACTAAAATAGCAAGCACCTGGATGCCCAGGACTTCCAAAATTGGGGCTAGATATATATACTAACATTCAGATTGTACACCAACTCCATAACCCCCCAATGGGAACAGATACACTATTATACATTTACAAAAACAAAGAACTATTCGGTGATAATGAATCCAGCTCGGATTCTCCAACAAGTAGCGGGAAAATGTTCCGAATCCGATCCTCAAGAATAGCCTCCTCAGCCTTCCACCTTCTTGATACCTCGGCTTTTTTCTTAGCATGACGCTCCCCACCATACCAGGCCTTCTTGGCCTGCTCAATACTTTCAGTTTCTTCCTTCTGAGCACGCGCAACAAGCGCAGAAACCATAGTCTTCCAATTCTCAAGTCCGACCTTCAGACATTGTGCGCACTGTGCACGCGCGGCCTTTTCGTCCGAGCTGAGACTCAGCATCGTCGACTCGGCAATTTCGACTGCATCACGTGTCCAAGCGAGGCCCTGGTCCTGAGATGAGGAGGCGTAAATGATTTCTCCGATATAGGTCATCAGGCCTGCTTCGTCACAGGGGGAGCTGGCGGTTCGACGAGGCGGCTCATCGCCCGAGGGGAGGGGCGGTGGGTATTCGACAGGGATAAGGACGGTCTTGAGGGATTTGAAGAGAGCGGAGAAGGGATCGGTGGAGGATTTTGTCGGTGGCGCGGGGAGAGAAAATTGCAGAGAGGAGTCGGATGAGAGGGGGAGGTTCCGGCGCGCCTTGAGGATGGATGTGAAGATAGAGAGCGCGGCGGGGAGGTTGCGCTGGCGAGCATTATGAACGGCGAGCGCAGTCGATACACGAAGAATATTCTCGGATGGGAGATCAGAAGTATTATTTCTCAGTACGCCGGTTTTGAGATCCACGATCTTGTTGGCATCGCCTTCAAATCCACCCGCAGCGATATCCATGGCCCAAACATACATATCGCCAGCTGTCTCCTGCAGACCCTTGAAGTCCAACCAATCGGCATACGCAAGTGCAGCATCAAGCTTCTGCCTTGTATCGAATCCGTTTGTTGTAAGGATCTTCATATAAAAGGTCTCGGGCGGTGGTGACGCTGGTTCACAGTCTTCCTCATGGATCACCTTTTTCTGACCGGCAGGCATAGGCTTAGGTCTGGGATTGGACGGTCCAACAACATACTCCGCCGGTGCAGAGATCTTCTGCTTGCGATCCGTCACCCAGCCGTCCAGGTTTTCGGCCGCCTTCGCAGCACCGATAAGAGCCTGGAAGTATCCCCGTCGCCACGGCTCACTTTTGGCCGAGATATCAAGACCCGTGCGTCCAACACCCTCAACCAAGAGGCCGCCATCGTATTGTTCGACAATTCCCTTGCCTTCACCTTCCACATCCTCTAGCCGCTCCAGTAGTTCTGCCATGTACCCGGCTACCATGGGCCAATTAGTCATCAGTTTCCCGATGTAATCCGGATGCTGGAGTGCCTGTGCAGAGCGCAGGCACCAGCGGCTTTTCCAAGACCATTCCGGTGGCGTGGGCCATTGATGCTCAATATCTTCTTGGTAGACGCCGAGCTGAATAATAGAGAATAGGACCAGGATGGCGCCGAATGAAATGCCGAGTTTTAAGCTGCGGCCAAAACGACGCTTGTACCCCTCGCGGCTCTCGGTGGAGATGAGTCGGCCGAAGTGCTTGCGCAGGTGAATAGATAGTGGCGGGAGGGGTCGAGATGGCGCTAGCGGTGATAGGAATGTTAGTTGAGGCCGGCCTGGTGGTGGGGAGAGGAGGAGTTGTGTGCGGTGTGTGAAGGGTCGGAGGTGGATATTTGGGCCACTTCTTCGAGGAAGAACCAGTCGAATTTGGCTCGGTATTCGACCGATGAGATTTCGCGGTGGTATCATGGCTCTAATTATCAAGGATGCGCAGTTCAACGTATGTTTCAGCTGGAGCAGTCTTCCCTTATCAAAGATGCCTTTGACCGAAAGCGGTGAGTAAATCACGTGCATCGGATTTCCCACAAACCGCAAGAGTACAGTACGTAGGCAGGCTCACCTATAGGCTATATTCTCCCCTTTTTGACCACCATTTATGAAAAGTGATGATCGTCAGGGTAATCTGAGCTTATTGAAATTGTGTGAAAACTGGCTGGATGTCATTTATGTTCGGTTTATTATCAGTCCGCGACCTCACGCCGGAGATAGCAATAGCAGACTATGACCGCCTCACGTTACACAAACAAGTTGGCCACGGACTTGAAACTGTCACGAATTGAGCTTATCCATCTTACAATCCCAAGTAACTCGCTCCTGCTGTCCCCAATGGCTCGTGCCGTGGGCTGTCGAAAACAAGCCTTACTACATATTTGTTCCAACTTGCAGGTGTTCGAGAACGTTCGAATTCCTTGCCCCAAAAGGACGCTCACGGACTATCACGTTGCCTCCGCTGGAAGGGGTTGGGAGCATTCATTCAATAGAGAAGCCGAATTTATCCCAGGACAAGATGGCCACGGCAACTAGATGCCACGGGCTGGTTATACCAATGCTCGGTCTACTAGTATATGTAAATTGGCTCCCTATACAAGAAGCTCTAAGCTACTAGATTGGACAGCATCCGACTTATCCTCCTCTTCAGTAGGTACAACCTCGGAAGGAGTAGGCAAATAGCTGGCATGCTTCCCGAATAGGGAGGAGATGAGGTCATGAGAATGTAATTTGAATAACGTAATCAACCACCGAGTGGTCATTACCACCGGGTGGTCAATTTCTCCGCATCTACCAGAATTTCCGCGTCCACATTATTCAACGCGTCTTTTTGTCACCAATACAATTAAAAATGCCTTTATCTCAAGAATCTCGAATTCAGATGGCTATTTCTGCCTATAAAAAGAAACAATTTCGATCCCCAACTGCTGCTGCTGCGATGTTTGGTGTGCCTCGAACTTCCCTACTTAATCGGCTTCGCGGCTTAAAACCACGTATAGAAACGCGCGCCAACGGCCATAGATTGACAGTCCCTGAAGAAGAGGCCCTTACCAAGCAACTACTAGACGCTGATAAACGTGGTTTTTCAATTCGGCCTGAATTTCTGCGCGGAATGGCGCAAAATTTACTTTGTGAGCGCGTACAGGATCCGACTGCAACCCTTGGTGTCAACTGGGCATACAAGTTTATCAAACGCCATCCAGCACTACGTACACGATATAACCGACGCATATCATATCAACGTGCAAAGCAGGAGGATCCAAAGGTCATAAAACAGTGGTTTGCGACCGTACGTGAAGTTATTCAGGAACATGGCATCCATGAGGATGATATCTGGAACTTTGACGAAACTGGCTTTGCTATGGGACTCTGTTCGACCTCTAAGGTTATTACTGCAGTAGAACGCAGTGAAAGACCTCGGAGAGTTATTCAGGGGAATCGTGAATGGGTCACAATCGTCGAATGTGTGAGCTCGAAAGGGATCTATATTCCGCCATTGATCATCTTGAAAGCAAAAGAACATCAGGCTGCTTGGTATCAAGAATCTGCTCTTTTTAATAAGGGCTACGCTATCGCAAGAAGCCAGAATGGTTGGACAACAGATGAAATAGGCCTTCACTGGCTAAAAGAGATATTTAAACCACAATCGAAACGCTACTCTACTGGTGCAAAGCGATTGCTTATTCTTGACGGTCATGGCAGTCATTTAACTGCAGATTTTGATGCATTCTGTAAAGAGCATGCTATTATCTGCCTTTGTATGCCTCCTCATACCTCTCACCTTTTACAGCCACTTGATGTTGGTGTTTTTGGCCCACTGAAGCGCGCATATGGAAAACTGGTAGAAGAGATGATGGCTGCTGGCAACAATCATATCGACAAGGAGGATTTCTTGTCTCTCTATCCACCTGCTCGCGAAAAGGTGTTTACTAGGGAGAATATACGCAATGGTTTTGCAGGCGCAGGACTTAACCCGCTTGATCAAGATCGCGTTCTTGAAAAGGTGACTTTTCAGCTTCGGACGCCAACACCACCTCTTATTGAAGTTGAAGGCTCAATCTCGTCTGCTTTTCAAACACCTCAGAATCCTCGCCAACTCGATCAGAAGGTCCGCAGTCTACAGAGAAGCCTACGAAAACGAATGCTTTCTAGTAGTCCAGTATCTCATATTCAACATCTTGAAAAGGCTGCGCAAATGGCAATGAATACGAACCTTCTTCTTCAACAACAAATTAAGGTTCTACAGGCTGAGAATGAGCGGAAAACTAGGAAAAGGGCAAGGAGGCGCACTACTCTAGGTAATGATCTTATTTTGTTTGTACAGGAAGGTCAAAATCGGGTTCAGCAGCTTGATACGCAGCTTAATGAGCAGGTTGATGAGCCTACACCTAGGCCTCGCCAGCGAGCTCCACAACGCTGCAGTGGTTGTGGAATTATTGGACACACTGTAAGAAGCTGTCCTAGTAAATAGCTATTTATTCAACCACTAGATAGTCTAACTTAATTATTTTTTCTGGGTTAAAACGCATTAAATCACGTAGTGGCTGCGGAGAAATTGACCACTCGGTGGTAATGACCACTCGGTGGTTGATTACGTTAACTCCATCTGCTCGTTCAGCCGTATCCATGGAATTGAAGTTCCCCGCATAACTCCGCGGGCGCTAGCCGTATTAAGCGGCGGATGCTCTAATTAGGAAACTGTTTTGTGCGGGAACCAATCAGGAAGTACTTACGACTTAGTCGATCTTCATAACGATTGGGTTTTATTAGGTTTGGTCCACCCTGTAAGCTCCAGGTCGAAATACCTGCCAGACATGGTATATCTTGAGCCCTCAAATGATGTTCGTGCTCATGGGGCTGAGCCAACGAAAAAGCAAAACAGAACTAGTAACCGCTCCGTAAACATGCATATATAAACAGCCGTAAGCCCGGGGCTTCCAAATTATATTCCCATCCAACATTCAAAGTACATTCAAAACACATCCCGTACCTACATAATGGGGTTGATCCGTGATGCCATCGGCGTAGCCCTTGGTTCCGACCAAGTAAACAATGGCTTTAACGGGCCCAAAATACCCTTTGCGAACAAAATCAACCGCACATCGCTATCACCATCCCCTCGCCAGCAATATATTTCTAACGCCAAATATCAGGACAGGAGGAGCCTATACTCACCAGATGACATGCAGAGAGGCATGATAAGACAGCAGAGGTTCATTGATGATCAAGATCGAGCCCCGGGGCTACCTCCCCGCTACGAGCCTCCCGCAAATCGCCATCGGGACTGGTACCAGAGACAGTCTTACGAAGGTCAATCTCATGACGGACAGCAATATTATGAGCAGCGTGCTGTCACAGATGCGGGGTTTCCCAGAAACGCTAATTTTCACCCCATCGCCCTGCCCCAGATTTCATATGGAGATGGTCAACCTTTTCTTCGGGGGTATGCGAATGAGCTAGTGCGATATGGGATCTCTGAAGGAGATTCCATGCGACTCGTTGATGCCATTAATGTCGCTATCATTCCCAATCCCGAAAACCAAAATTTCCAGAAGGGGGCAAACATTGCCGGCTGGTTTATGTGAGTTAATAGAGCTATAATATATCCTGTGTTTCGACTAATACATATCTCCTCAGACCTGGTGCCGCCACGATCGCTCTCACCGTCGGACAGATTGGTGTCGGAATCGGCGCAGCAGCTGGTCACGCTTCTATGATCGCTAAGCATCTCTCAACGGCCAATCTCGATTTCTTTTTGCCTAATGGTCTGGAGATATGGTAAATATGAACCGGACGAGGCGAGTGTATGACTAGCCTTCTAATATCATATCTTTTATTATAGTATTGGAAAGACGAAAGATGTCGACGAGGAACTCGGTCTGTCTTCATCAACTTCACCACCTCAATCCCTCTATGGCGTACCACCAAAAGAGAGACGCGCACAATACGGTGACTTGATTGCACCTCTCTCTCGAGTTCTGCCACCATTGGAACAGAGAGGCCGTAGTGAGCCTGTTGCCATGCTGGGCCAGGGTATCGCTAGTCGAGGAGACCAAAAGAAAATGCAAAAAGTGGAAAAGGAACTGGCAAAAGGAAGAGGCAAAACTAAGAACCTGGATGCTTTGGAAGAAGGATTAAAATGGGTGAGTCTGATTGATATCCACGTTTTTACGAATGATAACTCACATCCGTGGCAGCTCATCGTTCGGAAAGCCTCCGCAAACGCAGTAGCTCACTGGGAGCAAACTCTTGTTCAAAGTAATGATGCCCTACAGCAAGAGGCTAGGATAGCTGAGCAACGAAGATATATTAGGAGAAACTAAGGGGTAAGTAGGGTATCGCAGAAGATAGTGATAGCTACTAATTGTATCGGTATAATAGGTGATGATTATCTACAAAGTGAAATAGGTATTGATATTTGAATTGATTTAGTTCTATTTTATCTAATTAAAATAATAGTTGAAGAAAATAATTTAAGAACCCCTCAAAAATGTTGCTATCTATGCCATGCCTACCATGTTAATATACCTATAATGTTATGACTATTGTCCTAGCATTAGACCTAAATCAAATCAGATCGACGGTAATGAAAACACTGGACCGACAATTCCCTGTTGTATATTAAGAGTGGAACTTATACGATTAACTAACTGTGAATCTTCAAATAAGCTGGAGTCCTTGTCTCTGACAGAGATTAGTTTCTTGAATATCTTCTTGGCGCTTCCTAGCTATTTTTGGAAAAGGCAAATAGTACTTTTATCAGCACGACTATATGATGTTAATTAATATCCTATGAGAGAGAATATACTTTCATCTTGCTGTGCAGGCTTCTTTGTTCAGTTTACATAAAATCACATGCCATAAGCACATCTTGTTAGAACGAGGAGAACAGGTGGAGCACGAGCTACAATACTGTGAAGATTAATCAGTCGTCGATACCAAATGTCAGATAGGGGCTTTCTAGCAATTCAGGCCTGTTTTGATATCCATTAGTGGACATGTATGATCTACTTTGCTCTGTCTTGTTAAATAATAAAAAATACATGTGCCTGATGGGCTTAAAGCTCAATGGCCCAAAGTAAGCAGAATATATACTGGTGAAGAACGGTGAAGCAACGAAACGTCTTTCGCGGATTTTCCTCATCTCAAAATTTCTTACATAAATGGCGCACTAATAGTCATATACCGGTTCCGCCACTGGGTAGATACAAGCTCATTATATTGCATCTGCCGTATGTTGGCCATAAGGCCGAGACTTGAGCTCTTGGACACAAGAGTTGCTGCCACCTGCATCTCCTTGGCTATGAAACGTGGCATTGAAGAGAAAGGGCGACCACATTGCTTTTCGCTGATCCTGAGCGTCTATCCCACAACTAATGAATGTTTTTCTCAGTCACAGCCCGCAATAGACTTTTGGATCAATCACCAGTGCTGCTCTCCTACCGTAAAACCTCCGATCACCACGCAATTCGAGCAATGGGACCCTTCGGCCAAACACGCACAGCTAACTTTCGGATTTCATCCATGCAAAGAACGCCCAAGGAAAGCGGGATAGGAAGGAACCAAAATTCTAGAGGTGCTGAGCCAGTGCCAAAGATCTGCTGAAGACCTGGCTCTTCAGTCACGAAGACTGCAATGGAGAGACTGATAATCATACTGGCCAGGAGCCATGGATTGCGGCGCTTCTTGCGAATGGGATCTGCTTGCAAAATGGAGAGGCGCTTGTTGCGCACGCTGAGTATATTGCCCCACTGCAGGATTAGGAGACAAATGAAATACACGCTCTGACCAACAACGTTGAAATGTGTCAGCTCAGCTTCCGTGTAGCCGTAGAAGCCTTCGCCATATTTCTCAAATGCCAAAAATAGCGCACTTGCTGGGATGCCGGCATGTCTCCAATAGTACAGAAAGTACATTGAGTGCGCACATATTGTTTCTAAAACCCCCATAAATAGGTAGCTCTGAATATAGACCTTCAGATTGATTAAATGATCTTTCTTGTGGTTCCTAGGAGGCAAATCAAGCAAATCAAATTCTTCTTGCTCCATAACGAGAGACAAGGAGCAGAAGAGATCGGTAAAGACGCATATGATGATCATTAGAAATGAAGAAAGCGGCAGAGGAACACCGAAATACACGTTGAGAAGAACGGGCCAGATTTCTGACCATGAACCTGCCGGAAGAAGGTAACTGATCACTTTCTGAAGGTTCTGAAACACCAGACGCCCAAGGCGAATCGCCTCAACAATGGAGTCAAATTTATCCATCAAGATAAGATCGGCGGCTTCCAGAGCTACATCACTGCCAGTAATGACGGCAATGCCGACATCCGCAGCGCGCATTGCAGGTGCATCATTGACGCCATCACCTGTGACTGCAACAACATTATCCCGGGCACGAAATTCGTTAACGATGCGGAGCTTTTGGTCAGGCATGGTTCTACCCAACACAATCTCTTGATAGCCACAAACCATATCCCAATCCTCGTGAGTTAGTTGAGAGATACAGGGACCTTCGAGTAGAAGGGAGGTCTGCGACCAAGACGAATTAGCGCTGCTTGTCGATGATTCTGCTGAGGTGGCCTTTCCAATTGTACGTCGGTGCACAATGGTTTCGAAAGTATCGGGTTCCACTTCTCCAGTAAAGATGCCAATCTCACGAGCGATTGCGGCTCCAGTAAGACCAAGATCACCAGTGACCATGAAGAAGCGAGCTCCTGCTCTCCGACATGATGCTACAGTCGAAGCAGCCTCTTTGCGAGGGGAATCGATGATACCAAACATGCCAATGAGTGTGAGGCTTGACATTCCTTGGCTCTGGACCTCTTCAGCAAAAGTGTTGGTCCCCAAAGGCTCGGTCGTCGTAAACGTGCGCTGACAGAGCAAAATAACCCGTTGTGCGTCTCGAGACATTTTTGTCTGAATGGCATTGAGTTTTTGAATGAAAGTTTCATCCAATAACTCGATGCTATTACTCTCACAAGACCAGTAGGAAGTACAATATTGGAGTAGAATATCGGGTGCGCCTTTTACGAGCAGTAAATAGCTCGGATGAGACCCATACGTTTCTGGGGTCTTGTGCACCGTGAGCATCCACTTATTCTTGGAGTTGAACGGGATGCTAAATACTCGCTGATATTCATCATTGAGAGATTTGACTGCGTCTTTCCGTGTATATTCAACAAACTTGAGAACTGCACCATCGGTAGGGTTACCCAAAACCTTTCTTTGCATAACCGGGTTTTGAATAGTTGCGGAATCGAACACTGAGTCATTGCAGAGAGCAGCAGCTTTGTGAAGTTCAAAGATAGGTTTTCGCTTCTCTAAGTTGAAAGCTTGAATAAAATCTTCTGCTCGCATGCTGGAATCCACAAATGCCGTCGTGATGACACTCATCCGATTTTCTGTTAGAGTGCCAGTTTTGTCGGAACAAATGACATTGACACAACCGAGTGTTTCCACGGTTGACAGGCCTTTAGGTAGAATTTTGTTCTTTTTCATTTGGCGAGCCACCATCAATAGAGTAAGAGCCACACCAACAGGCATTCCCTCCGGAATAAATGCAACAACGCAACCCATAACATCGTCGAGCATATCCACCACATTCATAAACTCATAATGGTCTTTGCGAAGCCATCCGACCCATGTAAATAGAAGAAGGGCAGCCAGAAAGATCGTGAGACCAACGATAATTTTCACAAACCGGGTAATCTCGCGCTGAATGAGAGTCGGTTGGTCTTTGACTGAAGTAGACGACACTGTAATATGGCCCATCACAGTGTCCTTGCCTGTCATGACAACGATACCAGTTGCACTACCATTTGCCACCATGGTACCCATCAATGCCACGTTGCGACTCTCCAGAAAATTGCTATCTGTCTCCTCGAGGGAGCCATCAACCTCCTCTGACTCTCCAGTTAGCATTGAACGATCGAATCGGACGTCCCCAGAGGTAGTCAGGAGGCAAATATCTGCAGGTACTTTGTTGCCAACGCTTATTTGAACAACGTCGCCTGTGACAACATCTGTCGACGGAATCCTGGTGGGAGTACCCGAACGAAGCACAACAGCATCAGTGGGGACCAGATCCAAAATTGATTTCATTGTCCTTTCAGTCGACCAATCCTGGAAAGCAGAAAATCCGGCCTGGAGGAAGATGACAATCAGGACGAGAATGGCAAGACCTAGATTGTATGGAGCTGGATCTGGATCACCAAGCGGCCGCCAACAGATAAAGAAGATGATCACACCAATCCAAAGGACAGCACAGAAGTCTCCGAAGATATATTTGAAGACTTTTTGACATAGTTTGGTGGAATATGAGGAAGCTGATTTTTGCCATCGCGAGCAAGGCGAGCTGCCGATTCAGCTTGGGATAGCCCGGAGAAATCACTTTCGAAGCGCTTATACAGAGTCTCTTGAGGAAGAAGGTGGAGGTCCAGTGTCTCAAAATAGTTCGAGCGATCAGAACTCTCCTTGGCAGGTTGTCCTTTGACTTTCTCGTGTATATCACGAGCCTCAGATTCCGAGATTTGGAAGCTCATCCGACGAAATTCAATTTGCAAGTTGGAAGCAGATCGAGCTCGGCTGTGAGACCGCGAGTGGGACATCGACGGGCGATGTGATGCTGCTTTTCTACCCCTTTCACTAGGATCACCCTCGTCGGGGCCAAAGGAGATGGCGCGCTCACGCATGCTTACACCGCATGCCTCGCTTCTATTGATCCCATCTCTAGGCTGACTGCTTGGATTGGCTTCAAACATTGCTCGCAGGAGCAGGCTGCCCGGAAAGGAGAAGACAGAAGGTCGAGACAAGATCGTTGAGAAAATCCAAAAACGAAGATTTAGTGATCTAGTTCGATGAGGAACGAGCAAAGCACGAGATGCAGATTTTTCATTCTGAATTACACAAGGGTAGTCGAGCTGCTTTTAGCTCTCACATTGCAGCTCAATCGATGCTATATTCTAATGAATACTCCATGAGTCCAGAATACGAGTCGAAATTATTAGTTACGTAAATTTTGGAGAGAAAGAACCATTTACCTTCAGCTGACATGGTTTGAGATGGGATAGAAAAATCACGCAAAGAAATTCTGAACAATCGGGCCTCGCTCATGCCGATCGGCTAAAATAAGTGGGAGTATGATGGAGGCGAAAGAAGAAAGTCTTTCTAGTTTCAAAGTTTACCATTCGCCGGTGCAAGGGTGGTAACCCGATTTGTGGGTGCTAATGTATCAGGTTGATGGCCCCTCGAGGGTGGATATCTGTCGCGGTTCGTTGAAATTGTCACAACTCAAAATGTTCGTAAGCATGTAGTATTTAAACGAAGCTACTAAACTGAGGAGAAAACTAAGTTGTGGGCACCATGAGGTTGTAAACAACCTCACGTCCCAATCCGGTTAGTCCCCCTCGCCTCCGCAGTCACGTGCATTCCATCACATGATCAATCCATCCAGTCCTCCAGTCCTCGACACCATGCGTCACAGAAATAAACCCCTCAAGAAAAGCGCCAATGGGTTCACCCATTAACCACTGTGCGAGGGAATTCTGCGAACCAATCGTGTGGAAGAGTCTAATATCGTCACATGGCTATGAAATTTAGCCAATTTTTTTTTTCTGTTACATCGCGCTATCCATGGTCATCAATGCTGCGCTAGTATTATTGGTGCTCGAAAAGGCAGGTCATTGCGATGGAATTGGAGTTCATGACTCAGAGCTCGATGTCAAAAGAAAGTCGGGCGCATGGAAGTACTAACGGTTTACTTAGGAATGGCATCTTCTCTGAAAAGGGCGTTACTCAGAACTGATTGGGCACATTAAGGAGTAACTAGAGGGAAACTAACTCCGAAGCTTGGCGGATAGAGAGAGAAATTGTTATTATACTCGGATCAGGGCGTAGCCCTAGGCACCTTCGGTGCCTAGTTCGCTCCTGGCTATGTAGAATAGCTAAGTCTTCCTTGGGACTTCTTCCCGAGTCGTTAGCGGCTATATGTTCTAGTTATGGGCTACACGGGTATGTCGAGGGATCTTACCAAAGCTCTAATATATAGGAAATAGTGCCCATTCTTAAGTTCTAACCCCTTCTAGACGTGCCTAACTTAGTAATTCCCTCGTAGCCGCGGGGTGTTTTGAGTCCGACCCGCTTCCTATATCCTCTTAACTAGTTGCCGTTCTTATTGCCTTCGCCGCGGGCTCCTTACTGTTTTGACTAGTTACTAACTTATAGTGTGTGTTATATATATATAAATATATATCTCTAAGTTAAACACGTCTTTTTTACTTCACTATTTTTCCTTTTACTAAATACCCTCGGTCCTTCCTTCCCTTCTTCGTCGCCCTCTACTTAATATACCTTTTTAAACTATGACTAGACCTGGGCAGAACCCATGGGCCGGCCCAAATGGGTCAACCCATTTGGGCCCATGGGCCGAAAAATCGATTTTCTGCCCATTCGGCCCATTTGACCCATTTTAGGGCAAAAATTAGTGTGTATGTGACTTTCATAATTTATATAATTTACGCGAAGTCTTGGCTATAATTAGACTGCGCCAAAACCCACCGATGGGTCCAAACCTTGGACCCAAGACCCAACCCACGTGGGTTATGGGTTATGAGGCCCCAACCCAACCCAACCCATAACCCATTGTGGGTACCCATTGGGTACCCATGGTGGGTTATTTTTGTATAAAAAGGAGGTCTTGGCGTGTATAAAGTGGCTGATTTATCTTCTTAAAATACTGTTATTTACAACTGTTTTGGTCACTATCATAACAACCGCTTAGCTTTGCCCTAAATATACTCTAAATTTAAAGAAATCTTCATGTATATATATTAATTAATTATAGTAATTAGTTATTTACGTAGTTTGGTTAGGATACAACCATAGGGGTATGGTGGAAAAGTGGTGTTGTGGGAAAGAGTGTGCGTTGCTGTAGAAATATATATTTGGTCCAGAATAAAGGTGGTGTATTATCACGAAGACAAGAGATAAATTTCTATTTGGTTAAACCACGCCCTTAAATATATATTTTCCTATATTAAACGATTCTCCATAGTCTCTTTGATCATAAATATAGCTTATTTTATCTATTGAAGCTATAGATAAGCTATAAAATAGGATTAAATCCAGTGAGTTGCAATTCAACTAGAGATTTTTTAGTTGTAAATCGGTCAAGATGGGTTGGGCATGGGTTAGGCATGGGTTTTCGGTGGGTTTAGTGGGTTTTTGATGGGTTTAATGGGTTGTCGATGGGTTGTCGATGGGTTTAGTGGGTTTTCGGTGGGTTTAGTGGGTTTTTGATGGGTTTAATGGGTTTTTGATGGGTTTTCGATGGGCTTAGTGGGTTATCTATGGGTTTTGATGGGTTAGACCCACTAAAATATGCTACTATTAACCAATGATAGAATAATTACAGGGGTAGTCAGTCAAACAGTGATAAAATTGACAAGTCCACCTATGACTTGATCCCTATAAAGACCCTTAGTATATCTTGATTTCTCTCTCACCTACGCCTTACTTATCTCTCACTACCCTCTCACTTCGCGAGATGTCTCATAGTCAACACTCTGATATTTTTCCATCATCAGTCTATGATGATACAGATAGTATTCCATACCTTATATCGGAGAACCCTCAGCTAGACACCCCTGAGCCCTCTGGCAGTCAGCAGACATTTGATTCGTTTAATCAAGACTTTCTCCAACCGCCACTCCCTCTATCGGTTCCTTCCCTATTCGAGCGGGTTGGCCCTGATCGGAGAAAAGCCTACTTTCTCTATAACAAGACAATGAATACTGAGTGGGTGCAATGGTGGATTGAAACTGACTGTGGGAAGATAAGCAAGATTAAATGGGACGCGAGTCATCAGTCTGAGATCTGGCAATATTTTCATCAAGTGGCAAATAGCACTACTGGTGCGCCAAAGGTAATGTGTAACCGATGTGGTCAGATTCTTGAGCATCCTTCCTCTTTTCTTCGCCCTCCTAATAAGACGCGGCATGGAACGTCGTCGTTGATAAAGCACCGTCAAACTACTACATGTCTAAAGACCTTAGACAAAACCCAGAAGTCAGGGATTACAAAGTTTTTGAGGACTACAGTAAGTGATTTTTAATTAAAAGAGACAATATACTAATTATATTGGCTATTAGAGACAAGAATCATCGATAAGCCAAGTATTCACTCAAGAGGCCTGGGAAGAGAAGCTTCTTACCTTTCTGACGGTCGCACGTCTTCCATTTCGGCTTATTGAGCATCCTGAATTCTATAGCCTAATCCGAATGGCTTAAAGCGCACCTTCTAACCCTGAGATTCCTTCTGCAAAGACAATTCGCCGTCGCCTACAAACTATAGTCAAGGAACGGCACCAAAGCATCCTACGAAAGCTCCCTAATCATACAAGGATATCGATCGCCCTTGATTGCTGGACGTCTCCGTTTTCTCAGGCATTTATGGCTATTAGTGGCTATTTTATCGACGAGGACTGGCAGTATCGTGAGGTTCTACTTGGCTTTGAACCACTTTCTGGAACGCATTCTGGCGAGAACCTTAGCACTATCCTCCTAGATGTGCTTACACAGCATCCGATCCAGGATCGAGTGCTTGCAATTACTACTGATAATGCATCAAATAATAATACGTTGGTGAACGCTCTTCAGCAGTCTTTGCCAGATACAACCACTATTATTCGAGTTCCATGCCTCGCCCATGTTATCCAACTAAGCTTGAATGAGCTACTTGGACAGATGAAAGCTGATCCTACGAATGATACGACTGAGATACGTTGGACAAGCGAGCGGTCTCAGCAGGCTCGGGCGAACGCAAGTGCAGGTGCAAAGAAGCGAGAGATTGCTCGGACGTTAAGTAAGGTAGATAACTCTCACTTCTCTCTCACTTCTGTCTCTCTATTAATTATACTAATTACTATAGGTTCGTAACCTTGCAATCTACGTTAATGCAAGCCCTCAACGTCGCGATATATTCTATAAGCTTCAGACTGAATCGACTAAGCTTGTGCCACTACAGGATGTTAAGACACGCTGGAACTCGATATTTCTTATGCTTCGACGCGCGAAGCGACTCCGATCAATATTTAATCCCTTCTGTGCTGAATATGATCGGTCTGACCTTATGCTTGATGCAGACGAGTGGCGCCAGATTGACTATCTGTTATGGATTACGCAGCCCTTCTTTGATTTTACCCTTGAACTGTCAAAGACCAAGGATGCCACCACGCATCATGTCTTTATGATTTATAATAAGCTCTTTGAACATCTTGAGCGGTCAATGGGCCAGCTTCGACGGAAAAAGGTGCCTTGGAAAAAGAGGATGCTCCAGGCACTCCAGGCTGCTCAAGCTAAGCTCAGTGACTATTATAGTCAGACTGATACTATTCAGGGTGATCTCTATGCGATTGGAACAATGCTCGCACCCGCGAATAAGTTCCAGTTCTTTTTGAGTAGTGATTAGGATGATAAATGGCGCGATAGATATCGAAAGAGCTTTAAAGAGTTCCTATCTCCATACCAGGAGCGTCTTATATCTCAACATGATTTACCTGTCTCTCATATATCTACAAAAGTAGGCTCACGTCTTGATTTGATGCTTAGTGGAAGCAAAAGCCAACCGACACCACTAAAGGATGAGTTAATCCAATATCTCGATAGTGGTATGTCTATTATCTCTTATTTATCTCTTACTTATCTCTCACTTATCTCTTCCTCTATTCTCTTAAACTAATAGATTATAGATACTATTCAGATAACACCTCTGCCGTTCTGGAACGAGAATCAGCACCGCTTTCCGGCTATTGCCGCTTTGGCCCAGGATATCCTCTCAATCCCAGCGACTGGTGCTGGTGTTAAACGGCTTTTTAATACTGCTCGGGATATTTGTCACTATCGCCGCGGTAGATTAAACAGCACGACTATCCAGGAGCTAATGATGTTTCTTTGTACATCAAGATTCGACCTTCAGGAAGAGGGCTTTACCTTTCTGAAAGAATATTTCTCTCTTGATGAGATTGAAGCGGCCAAGGAAGAAAGGGAGGAGACACCTGATCAATTTGAGCTTGATCCGATTAGTGATAATGAGGAAGAGGGGACATAGGAGGAGGACGACGAGGCTCAGCAGCCTAGTTCTTCTGATGAACTAGATCTTCCTTATATAGAAAGCACCCAGACACGCCGTACATCCGAGAGGGCGCGTAAGCGTCCTAGGGAGGAAGAAGACTAGTGGCTACATTATTAGTTTATTAAATAAGGCAATTATTCTTTAAAATATACGATTTTTACCAGAAAATTTAGGCCTCAGGCTTTTAACCAAAGGACGTTCTTTATTAATAATTAGGACGGCGCTATAAAGACACTGATGTAAGGGAAATACTTAAAAATACAGGCTATTACTGCATAAATAATGCAGACCCGAAGACCCACCTAGGTGGGTTAGGTTCGGGTTAAGTGGGTTCGGGTTGGGTTATGGGTCCTAACTAGACCTGGGCATACCCGGACCATGGGTATTAACTTGATACCCATGGCCCATACCCAAGTACCCATGGGTATTAGACCAAATACCCATACCCTACCCATGGGTATTTGGGTATACCCATGGGTACCCGTGAAATACCCATTTCAGCATAAACTTCCTAATTAGGATGGATAAAATGCTGATTTATCTAAATAAGTTACTGTTATTTTTGTCACGGGCCAGTGCCCGGTATAAGGTCACGTGAACCACGTGACCATAATAACCTAACACGCAGAACACCTACTCGATAATTCTCTCTTTAAGCTTTTTGTACACAGTTCGTGGCCTAGTTGAATTGAACATAAATTCTGCTTCAGCCCTTCACAATTTTACTCTGTTTTCGTCTATACTTTAGTACCACTATCCTTTTATCTTAACCCTTAAAGTAATTAAATGAAATTAATCTATATTATAATTTTTGAGTGTTTTTTGATCTTAGTTACTGGGCTTAATTTAGGAAAAAGAGGTAGGTAGGGTAGGTGTAAGTGAAAAATAAAAAATTCTCTATACTTTATGTAGAAATATATATATAAAGCAACCATCTCTTGGCAAAAACGTATTCCTGCAATATCTCGCCAACCAGAGGTCCTAGGGCTTTAAGACCTAGTTCAAAATCTTAATTACTTCAGCGGCTACCGTTTGATCCTGATTTTACGGGTCAAAATGGCAGCTGTTGGGGTTCCGCGCCCGAACCATGGTTTTCCACCCGCGGATCGTGGGGAAAATCAAAATTTCGGAGCGCCAAGACCAACCAGGACCCCGACCAGGGACGACGCAACAAGCAAGATGGATCAGCTCATCCAGGGAGCGGATGCAGTGATCCAGCATATGGAAAATACCGGCCAGGATGAACCAATCGTCACCCGGTTCGCTATCACGGTCCGCCAGTTCGCCATTGAGGCGAAGAAGGGTAGCAGCGGAGCTCAGGGGGAGATGGCCAAGGTGATCTCTGCTCTTGAAGCAATTGCCGCTGACACCCAGAGATTAAATACCAGAATTGATAGCATTGAAAAGTCCGCCAGTTCGTCCACCGCAACATCCACTTCGACCCTGTCGTCCACAGACCGCTGGAAAGCGTTCCGGGCGGGTGCTTGGCACCACACGACAGCCTCCGCGAACCCCCCCATCAACCGCAGCGATGGCACGGCATCGCCAGGTGTGAGCGAGGTCGAGCTTCGGGAGGACCGATCCATTACGGTCAAGGTAGACCCATCGTGCAGGGACAAGATTCGGCAAATGGAGGCAAAGACGATAGTGGGCAAGGCTGAGCAGTTACGGGAAAAGCAGGCCAGGAAGAAGAGCTCTGCCGCGCTGGCAGGAAACGCCTACTTCTGCGCTGCCCGAGTGCTGCCATCCGGTGACGTCTCGATGCTGGTCAATTCCGCCGCGGGTGCGGAGCTCCTCCGTCGTCACACGGAATGGGTGAGTCTGTTTGGCCGGGCAGCTCGAATCCAGAGCCCGTCATGGGGCGTAGTGGTCCATGGATTGCCGGTTCGGACCTTCAAGCTCACACCTGAGTCGCGTGAGGGCCTGGTTAATGAGATTCAGCGGCAGAACGGGCTAAATTGGGGTGGGAAAGCGGAGATTGTCTACCTGGACTGGCTCACCCGCCCCCGTGAGGGCCAGCGCGAGGTATCCGTGGTTATGGAGCTCGATAGCCCGGTCGTGGCGAATCAAGCTATCGACCAGGGTCTATATTGGGATTCAGAGGTCCATTCGGTAGTCATTTTCTGTCGTGACGGTAGAGTTAAGCTGTGTCGTAAATGCCAGAAACCAGGGCATGTTCAATCACACTGCCCACACAAAAGCTTTATATGTGGTCACTGCGCGGACGAGCACCCGACCTGGGAGTGCCCGTCCACCAGAGGCAGCACGATTCGAGTTAAGTGTGCTAATTGCTCCGGGAATCACCGGCCTACGAGCCTTGACTGCCCGGTCAAGAGGGAAGCGAAGGCGAAGGCGGAGCAGATCCGTGCGGAATTCCCGCCATACCACCGAGTCCCACTCCATCTCCGAGCTCCTGGACGAACGGCAACTACAGCTACAGCCCCGGTAGTGGCAGTTCCGGCAGTAACAGTTCCGACAGCGACAGCTCCAGCCCGTGCTCCGACTCATGCTTCGGCACCAGCACGTCCACTAACAACCATACACCCGTCTATGGTCAAATTCACGCAACCAGCCGGACTCGACGAGTCAGTGCATGCACCAGCGGACCAGTTCGACTTCCAGTTCAATAGCCTTCAAGCCAGACCCTCCAAGGCCCGGGGCCGACCCAAGGGCTCCAAGAACAAGTCCAAAGCGTCAACCTACAGCGACAAGAGCCTTCCAACGCAGCCCGAGCCCACGGAGAACACCCTTACCATCACCAGGCGTGCTAGGAGCTCTCGCTCTCAGCAGCACGTGCTCCAGGACCCCATATCGGACCCGGAGCGTCTTCTACAGCACAAGAAACGTCGGTTTGAAGAGCCCCAGGACGTCATGGAGGAGGACCAGGAGCTGCGAGCTCGCACTCCATCTCCGGCTCGTGCCCGTCTAATACCGGACAACGTAGCTCTGCGACTACTCGAAAGCGCGAAAGAACAGCTCGGTATCCAAGACCCACTAAGAGAACAGCTTACCCGGTTAAGAATCCTCCCACCGCATCCTCCAGCACCTATACCCACAGAAGAGACGCTCCCGCCGAGTCACGGGCTACATTTCAGCGATATCATCGATGCGGACGCGTACCACATCGGCAGCACGCCCCCGGACCAGGAGGAAGAGTTCTTCCACGAGGCTTCTGAATACAGCGACGACCAGCATGACGACAACCTCTCATCCAATGAATAACCTCCAAATCATCCAATACAATGTGAACAAATCGCAGCCAGTGATGGCCTCGTTTCTCAGGGACCGACGGGTATGGGAAGCCAGTGTGATCGCGGTGCAAGAGCCATGGAAGAACACCCTGTCAAACACTACCCACCAGCCTATCTCCACACAGTTCCAACTTATATATCCAAGCACATCACCGGACGAGCCCCCCGGGGTCTGTCTATACGTCTCGAAGGAGATCGACCCCCGGGAGTGGGCATGCACGCTAGTGGACCGAGACTACCAGATCCTGAAGCTCCGGAAGGCTCATGCGGATGGCAACTGGACGGATCTCTTCGTACATAATATATATAATCGACCCGGAACGGGCATGCCGAACAAGATCCGCCAGGAGCTCCAGAAGCGTAAGGAAGCGGAGCACATCGTCGTGGGCGACTTCAACGCTCACCACCCGGCCTGGGGCGGTCCGGGGACCCCAGCGGAGGCTGAATCGGAGGAATTCTTGTTGCTGGCTGACCAATTCAAGCTCGACTTACTCACGGAGGCTGGTAAGCCGACGTGGGAGCGTGGCGGAGCGGAAACGGTCATCGATCTGACCTGGATGAGCGAGGAGCTCGCTGGTCGACTGATTAAGCATGGACGTGCGGACGATATCGAGCACCAGTCAGACCATTACCCTATAAGGACGACGCTCAACGTGACCACCCCACTCTTCGAGCAGCCGCAACGACGAAATTGGGGTGCCACGGATGACAAGATCCTCACAGAATTCATCGAGAAGCACGTTATATCACGGGACCTCACACATGCAGACGCAGCCCGCATTGAGCTCGAAACCCAGGCCTTTCTACGGACCATACAGGCGGCAATCGATGCTTCCACACCACGGGCTAAGCCATCAGAATGGTCAAATTCTGACTTCACACCGGCGTGCCGGGAAGCAGTCAAGACCGTACGCTTTCTCCGGCGCCAGTGGACCCGCTCGCGTGACCCCATAGACGAACTCCGGTATAAGCAAGCCCGGAACGACAAGAACCGGCTCATCAAAGGCACGCTCAGCAGGGCACACCGGAAGCGAGTACAAAAGGTGATCGAGGATGGCCCCCGAGGCATGTGGAGACTAGCGAAATGGGCCCGGAACCGTTCAGGTGTTTATGAGCGAGGGCTCACGCCAACGCTTAAGGCCCGTGATGGCTCAGCAGCAGAGACCGTGGAGCAGAAAGCAGCTGCTTTCCAGCAAGCTTTCTTCCCCCAACCTCCAGAAGCGGACATATCGGACACGGAAGGATATATATATCCAGAAAGCGTCGAATTCCCTACAATTACGAGGCATGAGATCGAGGAAGCCATCCGATCGTCTCCAGCGGGCAAGGCCCCCGGAGAAGACGCTATACCGAACTCCGTGTGGCATAAGCTAGTCAAGATCCCAGTGGTCTTAAGCACACTCCACGAGCTCTTCAACGCGTGCACTCGGACTGGTTATAACCCAAGCCACTTCCAGAGGTCCATCACGGTAGTACTACGCAAGGCAGGTGACCGAAATTACCAGGAACCCAAGTCATACCGACCAGTTGCCCTCCTCAACACAATTGCCAAATTCCTCGAGTCCATCATCGCAAGACGCATCTCATACGCGGTCGAAGAACACGGGCTATTACCGAAGGGCCACCTCGGGGGCCGGCGGGGCATATCCACCGATCATGCCATCCAGATCATGCTAGATCGGGTCCGGAGCGCCTGGGGAAGAGGCTCGATAGTCTCTCTTCTCATGCTCGACGTGTCAGGAGCCTACGACAACGTCTCACATACACGTCTGATCCATAATATCAGGAAACGTCGTCTCGGGCAACTTGCCCCATGGATCGAAGCGTTCTTAACGGGCAGAAGCACGCGTATCCGCATGCCAGAGGGCATATCGGAGCGTATCCCCACGCCCACGGGCATCCCGCAAGGCTCGCCTCTTTCGCCCATTCTCTACCTTCTCTACAACGCCGACCTACTCGAAGACTGCCAGACCAAGAGCGGAGATCTCTCCACCATGGGCTGGGTCGACGACGTAGGCTTCATGGCGACAGGTAAGACTGAGAGACAGACAATTTCTAAGCTTCAGAAGGCGTGCGAAAAATCAGGGATATGGGCAAGCCGACATGCGTCAGTCTTCGACCCGAAGAAATACAACCTTATCCACTTCACACCACCAGGACAGGCTAAAAGCGAGTCTCTTCTGCTCGTCAAGGACCAGGAGGGGCTCACCACGATCATCGCCCCCGAACAATCGGCGAAATACCTCGGTTTCTGGCTCGATCCGGGGCTCACGTTCTCTCACCATCACGAGAAGGCGATCATAAAGGGCAGCACGTCACTACATGCGCTACGAAGTCTATCAGGATCTACGTGGGGAGCCTCGACCTCCGCAATGCGCAGGATTTACCAGGCGGTCATCATACCGCAGATGCTCTATGGGGTGTCAGCATGGTACTCCCCTTTAACAACGGGCAAGGGACGAGCTCAGGTGATCAGCAGAAAATTTGCAGCAATCCAGAAACGTGCAGCATGCCTTATAGGCGGTGCGTTCAAGACCAGCGCCGCAGAAGCGTTGAATATCGAGCTTTACCTTCCGCCTATCGGCATCCAGATGGAGCGCATCTCTGCGGAGACAGCGCTTAGGATACGCACTGGCCCAGCGCACGGAGTTCCACAGCTTATGATTCGACGGCGTTCTCAACAGCAACGTCAACGCGGCGGATGGTCACCAATGGAGGCGCATGCATGGCAGAAGGGCGGATGCCTAATGGCTCCCCCGGGAACTTTGGCGAGCGTCTGGGAGAGCCGGCGGGCATACGTCCGGGCACCATGGCATACACCACCAGAGGTACATATACTAGAGCGTGACGAGGCAGTGAAGAAACACTCCGAAATCTATGCGAAAATCCAGGATTGCCCATTGCTCATCTACACGGACGGAAGTGGGATCGAAGGTAAGGTCGGGGCCGCAGCGGTGGTCGATGCCACGCTCGAGCACCGACACTGCCAGATAGGCACACAACAGGACTCGACGGTCTACTCCGCGGAGCTTCGTGCAATTGAAATGGCGCTTGAAATCGTGAAGGAAGAGCTCCTCGAGAACGACCGCACACAACGAGGTGTGGTGGTCTTCTCCGACAGCCAGGCTGCCCTCCAGGCTCTCGTACGCCCCCGTATGCCGTCTGGACAGGTCTACCTCCAAGGATGCATCCGGAACCTTCAAAATCTCACAAACCAAGGTATCCAGGTCGAATTCCGGTGGGTTCCCGCCCACCAGGGGATCTCGGGCAACGAGCTCGTCGACCAGCACGCAAAAGAAGCAGCAAAGGCAGATCCTGGTCCGTACGACCGGCAGATTAAGCTGGCAGCAGCTGCCAAGCGGGGTATTCGGGAACAGGCGAAATTCGCGTGGGAGGCAGCCTGGGAGAAAGAGAGGTCAGGGAATGCAACGAAGCAGCTGATTCCAGCGCCGACGAAGAAGGTCTTGGACTACTGGAAAGGTCAGAGAAAAGCGTCAGCGTCAATCATGCTTCAGATGCGGCTCAATATCATCGGATTGAAGCGTTACCTATGGCGAATCGGTGTTGCAGACTCACCTCGTTGCGGCTGCGATCTCGGCCACCAGCAGCCAAGACATGTGCTTCTTGAGTGCCCATTCTTCGAGGACGAGCGTAGAGACATGCGGGAAGCACTCGCCAAGGCGGGTGTGTGCACGTCACTCTCGTTCAACCAGTTCATGGCAGAAAAAGACGCAGTTCCCGCAATCACCAGATTCATGGAAAGAACTCGACTTCTCGGCCAATTCCATGCGGTTGATCCCGACGCTATGGGATTCGAACCAGACCCGGAGCAACAAGAACAACCAGTATGACACAGGAAGGCAGTGTGATGGTGGTAGATGAAATGTGGATCGCAGGAAGGAGGGCCAGGTCCCCTTCCTTCCCTTGAGAGGCAAGAATTCGACGCAGGAGCGGCAGACCGGCCGGGGAAATGGTCATGTATCTGGGGACGACGTGTTATAGGGGTAGAAGTGAGGCGGAAGTGAGGGCAGAGTGATAGAAGAAGAGGACATGGTGGTGCGAGGGATATGGGTGTGGGAGATGCGGGGATGCGGCGAGATCACGGAGGTGTGCGGGGCGGAAAAACGAAGTTGCGGGCGCAGCAGGTGCAACAATCTCAAAAGGAGTTTGGCAGACACAGCAGGCCTCCCAGTTAAGCTGGAAACGAGCTGGATGCTGGTGGCTGTGTCACTGGGGCGGAGATTGACCTTCCTTGATATAATTTCCTTTGTTTTGACGTTCCTGTACCTAATTTTCTTGGTTATGGGCGACCGGGGGTAAAAGTGGGCAAGCCCTAACTTCAACTCCATGCACGCATACCTGGGTGCAGCGCACCATTTCGCCGCCGGGCAGGCCCGGCAGTAACCCCGCATAGCAGCCATTACTAGAGGTAAGCTAGATCGGGTAAATGAATTCTACTACTATGTAGAAATATATATTTAATATAGTCATCTAATCTTCACTTTCTAACTAAATTTTAATGATTTTTAAATTCTTAGATTTAAGATAAATTTTGCTTTATATCCTAATTCCTACCCTAGAATTTAATTATTTACTAATTTATAAGCCTTAAATCTTAGAAGTGGTGGTGTTTTTTGATAAAAAACTAGTGATTTTGAGATGAAAAGTGGAAAAAAAATTAGGGGGCATTAAGGTCAGCGAATTTTTTGGGTATTTAGGTATACCCATAGGTATTTAGTACTTTTGTCTGACCGCTTTAGTTAACCCCACCCTATATAGCCAATAGGATCTACTAAAACATCTGATAAATATATATATTATATGATATATCGCGTCGCGTCGTCGGCGGGATTTTTTACCATCTATCTTCCTGTATTAAGGTAAGTCCTTTTATCTTAAGTCCTCTTACTTTCCTCTTACTATCCTCTTACTTCACTCTTATTTCTCTAATGTCTCAGTTATCTGATTTCCTTTCCTCCTCTCTTTATGAGAGTGAGGATATCCAGCTTATACCCTCCGAAAGCCAACCATCCGGAAGCCAACCATCCGAAAGCCAACCATCCGAAAGCCAAGACTTATCCTTCTTTCCTCCGAATCTGCCTACCTTAGTCCCATCCTCTCTAAAACGCTTAAGCGATCGGTTAAAAACATGGGTTATCTTTGAAGAGATGAATAAGGCTATTTTTGTTAGTTGGTGGATTGAGACCCAGATTGGGGCCTCTGAGGGTACACTAGAGAAGACAAAATGGGATGGAAAAAAGCAAAATATAGATCTTTGGTCCTATTTCGACCAAGTGGCTCACTACAAGACCGGAGAGCCTAAGGTTATATACACCAGATGTGGAAGGACTATAAATCATCCTAACTACACAGGCTATGGAACAAGTGCCCTTCTAAAACATCAAAAAACATGCCAAAAAAAGATCAAACAGGGCAAACAACCAACTATACAGTATATGATGCAGCAGAATACGGTAAATATTAGTTAAAAGCTAAATGAGATAAAAGCTAATAATCCTTGATTTTTAGGGTCGTCGCTTGCCTAATTCATCCCAACCCCCCTTCACCAAGGAATAATGGCAGTAATAGCTTATTACTGCAATTACCACCCTACGTCTGCCGCTCCAGATTGTTAAACAGCCAGCGTTCCAGAACCTTCTTCGATTTGCCCAAACAGCGCCTTCGATCCTAGAATTTCCATCTAGAAGAACCATCCAACGTCGGCTTCAGACAATAACCAAAGATCGGCAGAAAGACATTCTCCAGAAGCTTCCACCGCAGGCAAAGATATTAATTAGTCTAGATTGCTGGACGTCTCCCTTCCAGCAGGCGTTTATGGCAATTACTGGCTATTTTATTGATCTAAACTGGGAATATCGAGAGGTTCTACTTGGTTTTGAACCGATTCATGGCACACACTCTAGTCTGAATTTGAGTGTGGTCGTTTAGGAGGTGCTTCGGAAATATCAGATCGAAGACCGTGTGCTTACGATGACTACAGACAATGCGTCTAATAATAGCACCTTAGTCTCAAATCTCCAAGATTCAGTCCAATCTTTGGGTGTTGATCCTAATGTTGCTAAACCTGCTATTATCCGAGTTCCCTGTATCGCTCATGTGATGCAGCTCGCCCTAAAGCAGCTACTTAGTCAGATGAAAGCAAATCCCCAGAATGAGACAGTTGAGATGGTTTGGTCTGAAGAGCATACCTAGTCAGCTCGCAGGAAGGCAATAAAGCAAGACATCGCAAATACTTTGAATAAGGTTTGATCCTCTCTTTGTTTTTAACCTTAGCTTTCTCTTACCTTCATCTTACCACCCTCTCTCTTTTATCTTACCTCTCTTTATTACTCAATCCAGGGGCGGTCCCTAGATTAAGTACTATTTCTACTAATTATCTTACTCTTTATCTCTGCTAATCTTCTTATTATTTGATTAGGTCCGAAACCTCGCAGTCTTTATTAATGCAAGCCCTCAGCGACGAGAAACCTTTTTGAACCTTCAGACCGAAACCCCTCGTTTAGTCCCAATCCAAGACGTCCGAACACGCTGGAACTCGACATTTTTGATGCTTCGACGTGCAAAACGCCTATAATCCTTTTTTGACCGATTTTGCTCTGAACATGCCTATAATCATATGAAGTTAAATTCAGATGAGTGGCGTCAGATTGACTATCTGCTTTGTATCACACAACCCTTTTTTGATTTTACCGAAGCGCTTTCAACAACTAAAGATGTGACTATTCACCTAGTCTTTAGCATCTATAATCAGCTCTTTAAACACCTCGAGTCATCAATCCAAAAGCTCAAACGCAAGAAGACTGGATAGAAACAGCAGATACTAATAGCTCTTTAATCATCCGAGAGTAAGCTCCGGCACTACTATGGGATGACATACGATAAAGAACTTAGGGATATTTATGCAATTAGGACAATCCTGGCCCCACAGTATAAACTGGAGTTCTTTTCTACAGAGGAATGGATATCAGATCAAATACATTATCCTACTCTCTACCGCCAAAGTCTCGAGTGTGACGCGGCAAGTCTGTAATGGGAAATCATTCAGGATCCTGTCAACAAGAGAAAACTAGACGAGGGGGAAAAGAAGGAAAGAGAAAGAGAAACCACCGCAATCCTCCTTCAAATACTCCCCAGAGAGATCACATGACCTTTCCATCAAGGGATCTCCGGCAAACGAGCGACAGCAGCAAACGAGCAACACAAACCATATGTTTCCTCTAAGCTAACTGGTAACTAGGTAAATCTCATCACATTACCCCCCTCCAAGATGCGCTCAGTCCCTTTGAGTGCATGGTAGGTTATCATCGGCATGATCATCCAGATCCTCTTCATGAAGCATTGCATGGATCCATTCTCGCAGTCGTAGTGGCGGGCCTGGCCTATTCGGGTAACGGTCGTGGTATTCCTGGATTTTGTGTGCGGCATTCTTGAAATTAGTCGCAGGATACCAAGTCTTATCTTCGTCATGACCCTGCCAATCAACCTTGTACTGTAGCTTTCGGTATCTGACTCGAGAGTCTAAGATGTCTTTCACGGTCCATTCCTCACGGTTGTTAATCTTCACTGGAGGCTCCTTGTCTTGTATTTGTCCTTGGAGCGGTTCTGAGCCTTTCTTGTAAGCCAAACGTAGCTTCTCTGGTGCGAAAACTGGGTGAATCATCATGTCGTTAGGGAGCTGTAACTTAAAAGAGTGTCCGACTTTCTGTACTATCCGATATGGCCCTGCGGACTTGTCCGATAGCTTCAAACTAGGTCGTTCTTGCTTTAGACCCTTTAGCGTTAGGAAGACTTCGTCTCCCACATCGAAATTGACTTCTCGTCGGTGTTTGTCAGCTTGTGTCTTCTGTCTTTCTTGAGCCACTGAAAGTTGTGCTCTGGCTTGCTTCCAAATCGCCTGTAATCCTTGGGTGTAAATTCGAGCCCTGTCTTCATTTAATTTGCCTGGTTCGAAAAGAGTCTCGTCCGCCCAATCGAAGGACATGTTGGGTTCGTATCCTCTCTCAACGTAGAATGGTGAGAATCCCGTCGAGGCTGAAGGTACTGACGCCACTGCTAAGTCAATCATAGGCAACCAATCTGACCAGTCGTCTTGGTGATAATTCACGTATGGTCTCAACCTTTGTGCAATGTACTGATTTGCCACTTCAGTCTGTCCGTCTGTCTGCGGGTGTCGCGCTGTCGACATCTTTCTCGTGATTCTCAGGATCTTGCAAAATTCTTTCCAGTACGAGGAATCGAACTGCGGTCCTCGATCTGACACAATCGAATTTGGAATTCCGGTCCATCGGAGCACATGCTGTACGAGCAATTTGGCTGTTTCCGCCGCATCCACGTCCTTATAACAAGGAATTGAGACCTGTCGTTTCGTCAATCGGTCCATAACGACCATCACGTTGTCGAATCCTTTTCTGTCCTTCGGAAACGAGCAGAAATCCATCGTCAAATGTTGCCAAGGTTTATCTGGCGCAGGTAACGACTGTAATAGTCCAGGTGGTCGGTCCCTCCACACTTTGGTTCGCTTGCAGACTAAACAGTGATCGACATATCTTCGTACGTCTGCCACCCATCCTGGCCAATAGTATCTTGCCAAGAGTAGGCGGCTGGTCTTGTCCATCCCTGGGTGAGCTGTAGAGGGTTGTCGGTGAATCTCATCAAGAAGTCTCGCTCGGAGATCTCCGTCCTCGGGCACCATCATTTTTCCTTCATGAAGTAGCAGACCCTCTTCAAGTGTCCACTCACTATCCTGTTCTTCCAGAGCCTCTTGTCGGAATTCCTCCAGGCTCTCGTGTGTACGATTCGCTTGCTTGATTCGGTCAATCAGGTTCAGTTCTTCATTCACGGTGACTGGTGCAATTAGGCACTTCGGTTCCCAGTATTGCTTTGGCAACAATACGAATTCCTCTCGTTGTCCTTTCTGTGAGATATCCTTACGGGAAAGCACATCTGCTAACACATTCTTCTTGCCTGATCGGTACTGGATCTTAAACCGGTAATCCTGCAGTATTAGACTCCATCGGATCTGTCGGGAGTTCAACCTCCTCTTCTCTTGGAACCACTGAAGAGCTTCATGATCGGTAAGCACCTCAATAGCTTCAGTTCGCCTTAGTCCGATGAGTTCTGCTTCCCATTCCTGGAAGGCACGAATTATCGCTAGAAGTTCTTTATCGTAGATCTCATAAGCCTTTTCTGCCTTATCCATAGTCTTCGAGAAGTACGCGACTGGATGCCAAGGTTCATCTTCGTTCATTCGTTGAGAGAGCACACCTCCTAGCGCTTCGTCTGACGCATCCGTTTCAACACGAGTCTGAGCATGAGGATCGTAGTGGGCTAACACGGGCGCCTCGGTCAGTTTCTTCTTCAGTTCTTCAAAAGCTCCTTGACACTTTTCTGTCCAAGACCACGACACTCCCTTCTTTGTAAGTGCGAATAATGGTTTGGCAACCTTGCTGTACTCTTCGATGAACCTTCTGTAGAAATTGCAAAAGCCGAGGAATGACTGTATGCCCCTTACTGTGTCCGGGGGTTCCCATTCCTGAATCACTCGAATCTTTCCAGGATCCACGCGGATCCCGTCCACCCCGATAATGAAACCGAGGAACTTCGTTTCCTTCTTATGGAACTCACACTTCGATAAGCTCACTTGTAAACCGGCTTCACGTAGCCGCTTCAAGACTTCTTTCACATGCTTCTCATGTTCTTCTAGCGTCTCGCTGTAGATCAAAATGTCATCGACGAAGGCAGTTGCGAACACATCCAATATTCCGGTCAGGACTGAGTTCATGAATCTCTGGAAGGATGCCGGTCCATTCGTGACTCCGAAGGGCATCACTTTGTACTTATACGATCCATACCTCGATCGGAACGTCGTTAGGTCTTCTGAGTCTGGGTCCATGCGTATCCTGTGGAACCCTTGTCGTATATCCAGCTTAGTGAAGTACTTAGCACCACGCACCCGCTGCATCATCTCATCAATCAGTGGTAACGGGTACAGATCCTTCCTCGTAACTGAATTCAACTTCCGGAAGTCCACACAGAATCTGAGTCCTCCATTGGCCTTCTTCGCCATCAAAATAGGCGAAGCAAAGGGGGCATTACTCGGCACGATAAAGCCCTTATGCAAGTTCTCGTAGATGTACGTTTTCGCCGCTTCAAGTTGCTCCATGGACATCTTGTACAGCGGACAATATCCTGGCGTTGCTTTCTCTTCCAGTTCAATCTTATGATCCACGCCTCTTCTGTGTGGTGGAAGCGTGTCAGATCTAATCTTCGAGAAAACGTCCGCATACCCATGGTATTTCCGCGGAATGACTCGTCGAATTCCTTCGAGTTCCGTTTCTTTATCCCGCTCTGTGGGTTCAGAGAGTTCCGAGATCACATGCTCGATCTCACTAATGCTAGTGACGAAGATCTCCGATTCCGGCACCCGAGAGATCCTTTCAAATCCTGCTCGGCCAATAGCTGTAACCACGATGTTGCTGACCGGTACGTTCTTCATACGAGGAGCTCGAACCTCGTAAACGATCTCTTTCCCCATAAGGGTTCGTTTCATCTTCTTCACGGTATCTTCCTTATGACTATGGTTATAAGACTTCTTAACCACTGGATCCTTGATCGCGTTCAATTCGAAGGCACGGTCTCTTCTGTCCGCATCCTTCTGGTGTTCCTGATCCTTCTGACCCGTGGGTCTCTTCAAAATCCTCAATGGATATGGCCGCTGAATAGCATAAGCTACTTCTTCTTTCATGATCTCGACTTCTTCTTTCTCTGTCTTTGGTTCTGGCCAAACAAGCCGTAGTCGTTTACAATCAATCAGAGCATCTCTTTCAGCACACCAAAGTCGACCAAGAATCATATCATGTCGGCCAATATTGGTGATCAACGCGGTAACTCGTTTCTGTTTCTTTCCTGCAACGATCAGCGGTATCCGGACCGCATGGGTAACCGCTTCCGACGGTCGGTTATCAAACGTAGATAAGGTCACTGGTGTCTTCAATCTTCGGGTCTTCAACCCAAGTGGAATCAGCTTCAAAACAACATCCGTATGTATCAGGATAGACACATTCGCTCCGCAATCCACGAGCGCATTAATCTGGAAAGGTACGTCGTTTACTGTGACCACTGCTGGCACAGAAAAACTTTTCGCAGAAAGTAATTCTTTCAAATCAATACTACTCGCAGTTATGCTGGGAACGCTTAGGGAGGAGACTTGCCCTAAGCGTTGACTTTTCCCTGATCGGCATCCGATCCTGAGTCCTCTACGTCGGCCACGGTGTGCTTTCCATTCTGGTCTACCAGTGCAACGGCGGAAGTCTTCCTTGGACAATCTCGAGTCATGTGTCCCTTCTCTTCACAAGTGAAGCATCGTCCTTCTTTCATCAGCGCGGCTCGCTTATCAGCATTCATGGGCTTCGGGCGCGTCGTCGGGGATTCATTCTTCATTGTTCTAGCGGTAGACGTGGTCTTAGTCAGTGTCTGACCATAGGGTGTGCTAGTCGCGGCTCGTCGAGCATCTCGGTTCTTCTGCTGCAAGGTGATGTTATGGGCAGTACGTTGGCAAAGATGCACAAACTTATCAAAATCAACATCTGGATCGTCAACCACTTGCATCATCTGGCTCTGTAGCATATTCGGCAACTTGTCATAGAGCGTACGCTGTCGGAAATCCTGGGGTTGGCGCGATTCTTCTGCCAGTCTGACGAACTCCGCCAGGAAGTCGTTGAAGTCGTCCTTCGGTTTCATTACCAGCGCCTGGTACTCAACATATGCCTCCGTGGCACGATTCGGGTTGTCAAAAACAGTCTTCAGGTGATCAATCAGGTCTTCCACATCTCGGTACGGGTTCGATGCGTCAATCGTCAATCGTGGGCCAATGTGCAGACCAGCCTTGCCCTCACAGAGGCCTGACACAAAGTAAACTCGACTATCGGGCGTCGGATAGTAGTCAGCATTGATGAGCAGCTTTCGGCGTACAGCAGCCACCCAATGATCAAATCGGGGGTTCTTTCCATCAGTCAATGTCGGAGGATTCGCCAGCTTTGCCGATCGCTGCTGGTACTGGTTCGGTGGTCGAGCTGTCTGTGCCGGACCCATTCTCTGGTTCTGCATCATGTCGTAGGCTTGCTGGTTTCGCTCATTCACAGCGATATCTCGGTGTGCGATAGCCTCATCGCGTTCAATTTCACATTCATTCGTATGTTCGGTCAGGGTGTCAAGCGCAAGCCGAAGTCGGTTCACTTCCTGCTCCGCGTCCTTATGCATCATTCTCCAGTGGTGTTCCCTCTGGATCAGTTTCTTCCAGGTGCCTTCCAGGTTTTCGGCCATGGCAAGGGCAAATTCATCTCGGGTGAAGAACTCCGTTCGGGTCTGTTCTTCTGCTTCAGGGTCGGCTGCTATGGTTACTTCAAAACTCAGCGTGTTCCGACGGTCATCCTTCAGCGTTTCTTCTTCTTCGAGCGGTTCATTCTGTCGGTGCTCGGGGTTCAGTTCGTCTTCCCCACGGGAAGGGTTCGGGTTCGGGTTCGGTTCATCTCCAGCGCGGGAGGATTCAAGTCCAGAGGCCTTCGCCATCCTGGTTCGTTCGTCTCGAGGGGTCATACTTCGATTCGGTTCGGTTCGGGGTTCTGATTGGTGGGGTTGATCCGTTGCCAAGAACTTAGCGGGAAGCTAAGCCAGACAAGTACGAATCAAGAAAAAAGTAAAAGAGTGGTCTAGTTTAATGTGACGCGGCAAGTCTGTAATGGGAAATCATTCAGGATCCTGTCAACAAGAGAAAACTAGACGAGGGGGAAAAGAAGGAAAGAGAAAGAGAAACCACCGCAATCCTCCTTCAAATACTCCCCAGAGAGATCACATGACCTTTCCATCAAGGGATCTCCGGCAAACGAGCGACAGCAGCAAACGAGCAACACAAACCATATGTTTCCTCTAAGCTAACTGGTAACTAGGTAAATCTCATCACATCGAGGATCGGATAAAAGGCTATTAAGAAAAGCTCTCGGATTCACAGTCATCAAACACTCAGGCCTCTTTATCAGTTCAGTCTAATAAGCTGAATATGCTACTTAAACGAAGCTATTCATCATTACCCACCACACAGAGTGAGGTTACTCGGTATCTCGAAGGATGTAAGTATCTTTTTACCTAATCCTTCGCCTATCTTTTATTTAACTCTCACCTCTATCTCTCTTTTATCTGATATCTAACTAATCTAATCTTTAGCTACGTCACAAATATGCCCTCGACAATTTTGGAAAGATCATCAGACTGAATTCCCTATCCTTACATCCCTTACCCGGGATATTCTTTCAGTCCCAGCTACTGGTGCAGGCGTTGAACGTTTATTTAATTCCGCACGTGATATTTGCCATTATCGACGGGGTTCTTTAAATGCGACAACTATCCAGGATCTAATGATGTTTATGTGTGCTACACGATTTGAGATCGAAGAGGGACAGCTTGCTTTTATCCGAGAGCTTGCTACTGAAGATGGGATGGAACTAATATATGAAGACACTGAAAGCCAGCAAGCTGGGATTGACCTAATTAGTGATAACGAGGAAGACGAGCTTCCTTTGGTCTTACCTAACCCTTTGGTTAAGATCAGAAGCCAGCAATCAAAGAGACAGAATAGTGTTTCGTCTGATGATTCTGACACTAAGGGTCTTTTGCCTCCGCCACGTGTTTCTGGAAGGGTTCGGAAGCGATCAAGATTACTAGAGGACTATGAGACGGATATTTAGAAATGTAGTAATTTATCTGATCGTTTTTATCTGATCTTTTAATTTATGCGTTTAATAAATTAATAATCTAGTTTATAGGTAATTAAGATACCTGGTAAATTACTAAAATAACCACTAAAATTGAATAAATTATGCAGGTCACATGCGTTACTATTTTTATTCAAATTAGGGTATTTGGGTACCCATGGGTAGGAGGCCCCTACCCGTGGACCATACCCAAATACCCATGGGTATTAGACCCAATACCCTACCCGGACCATGGTCCGGGTATGGGTATGGGTATTCGGGTATACCCATGGGTATGCCCAGGTCTAGTCCTAACCCATAACCCACGATGGGTTAAAGAATTGGACCCAAAACCCAACCCATCGGTGGGTTGGGTCGGGTTGGGTTATGGGTTTAGTGGGTTATGGCGCAGTCTAGCTATAATGCCTTAGTTATAAGAATAAGTATATAAGATATTTAGTTAAAAGAGTGTATTTTGAATTTTTGATATTAATGCAGAAATCAACTATACCTCGTATCTATCTAATAATCTTAAACGCTTTCGAACTCTTCCTAAAACACGCTATATATTCTGTGTAGGTAAATTAGGCTCTCCCTTATATATAGACTCCTTCTTAGACTCCTCCTTAGTGTCACGGTGTGGATCCCGTGATCTAATCCTGACTAGGCCTCGAGATGGGGCGGGGCGGTTCTAATTTTTTGAACCACGAACCGCCCCTCGTAGACCCGTAACCATCCTATCTCAGAACCGCACCGCCCCGCGGGTCTATGCGGTTCGGAAGCGGGTCGACCCTCATAGACCCGCGAATGCATAATTCTGCTGATAGTTTCCTCTTTTGGACGTATAATTTGATGAATCATCTTTATTATTTACGGTTATTAAACACTGTTTTGGTCTTAACCCTTCCATCTATCCTAAATAACCACCCACCGTTTTGAAATTAGATGAAACGTAATTATATATGGATTACTTAGCGTTGAAATTACCTACTTACCCTTTTAATGGGGTATATTAGCGACATTGTTGCGAGTTCTAGTAGAAGGTGTAGTTTGTTCGGTGTATGTAGTTAGGAATATATATTATAACCTAAGTACCCTTCCATCATCTTCAGCAAGATTCATTCGTTCCATTTCCATAACCCTTTTAGGGACTAAACTGACCGAATTATATATTATTAAAACGCTTGTATTCTCTACTAATAGGTTTTCCTAAAAATATTATCTCTTATAACTAATATGAGCTAGCTATCCACATCGAAAGATTATACCCTTCTCTCTGGGGAACGGACTTAGCAAAAGTTAAGGGTCTTTAGCAATGTGGGCTATATGGAGGGTCATTCTACAGTACTCGCAGTTCTTCCTATGGGCTATGCGGTTCTTCTTGCGGGCTATGCGGTTCTTCTTGTGGGCCGTGCGGTTCTTCTTGCGGGAATATGAGGTTCTTCGCAGTTCTTTGCGGTTCGAACCGCAAGGAACCTCCATATAGTGGGCCTTTCTACCTAATCACTAGAAAGAATTAGAGTTGATCTCTCTATATCTCCTGTTGTCCCTGCTAGTAGCCAATTCCCTTAAATTTCTAGTATGTCTCCCTTCTCTACCTTGCCCCTTTTCATTTGATACTTAATTCGTCGAAATGTCACAGAGCCAGACCTCTTAGTTCTCGGATCACTATCCCTCATCGATTTTCGGCGATAATCCAGTAGATACCCTCTCCTTCCTTCCTTCTGATAGGCCACTTAACGTCGACGGGCACGACACGCGAAATTCAACCACCGACGTGAACTTTACCCGACCGGCAGTTCCGCCTCCGATTCCCGAAACACTCCAACGCGTTGGCCCTCTAAGAAAGAAGATCTATATCCTCTAGACAGAGATGACGAATAATGATTTCGTTGCATAGTGGCTACAGACTGAGTTTGGAAGTCAGGTGAAACGGAATATCTTTAACGTTCAGCACCAGTCAGAGTGCTGGGATCACTTTAAATAGGTTATAGCTCCCCAAGATGGAACTCCTAAGGTCATGTATAAGACTTGTAACCATATACTGGCTTATCCTGCCGATCGCCACCGGGGAACAACCTATATAAATAAGCACTATACATAAGGGGTCAATTATCGGAAGCTAGCGCCTCGGTCGTAAGATATTAGACGGATGATATCAAACGGGGTATTAAGAACTCTTGCCTTTCACTTTTTTTTTCTTTACTAATATTATAAAAATCTCTTACTAGGCACACCATACACCCCAGAGACTCCATTTTACCCAGCAAGCCTGGATAGAGAGGCTAGTTACCTTTATTACTGCCTCGCGGTTACCATTCCTCCTTATTGAGCATCCTGAATTCCGCGCCCTGATCGAAATGGCCCGACTTGCTCCCTCTATGCCCGAAATCCCTTCCGCATTCACCGTCCGCCGGCATCTTAGGGAGATAGTGGAACAACACCAGTGTACTCTTCTTCGTAAGCTTCCTTAGGGTGCAAAGCTCTCTATTGCATTAGATTGCTGGAGCTCACCCTTTCGCCAGTCTTTTATGGCTGTAACGGGCTACTTTCTTGACCAAGAGTGGAACTACCGTGAGATCTTACTTGGCTTTGAGCCACTGCACGGCTCGCATACGGGGGCCTATCTTAGCACCATTCTCCTAAACCTTCTTGAGAAACATGAGGTTACTAACCGGGTGTTAACGATTACAACTGATAACGCGTCTAATAACGGTACGTTGCTAGGTAGTCTTCAAGAGGCTGTCGAGTCTCTCGAGCTACCGAGTCATATTCCGGTTATTCGGCTACCCTGTATCGCGCATGTGATACAGCTAAGTCTGAAAGAGCTTCTTGGTCAGATGGATGCGAACCCGCGGAACGATCGGGAAGAGATAGAATGGGTAGAGGGAGCGACTCAGGCCCGGCAAGAGAACAGGAAGATCGTGGTTACTCTTAACAAGGTCTAGTCTTCTCTTGCTTCTCTCACATTTCATATACTAACTATTCTATTATCTTCTAGGTCCGTAAGCTTGCAGTTTATATCAACAAAAGTCCCTAACGCCGCGAGAGTTTTATGAAACTTCAGACGAAAGACCCGAAGCTGATGCCGATCCAAGATGTTCGGACCCGCTGGAATTCAACGTTCCTGATGCTCCGGCGTGCCCGGCGGCTGCAGTCTGCCTTTAACAGCTTCTGTGCTGAATTTAACCTAGCTGATATGAAGATGGATAAAGATGAATGGCGACAGGTTGATTATCTTCTCTTAATTACCTATCCCTTCTTTAAATTCACCTCATCTCTCTCAGCAACCACAGATGTTACCGTTCACAACGTCTTCGGCATTTACAATACCTTGTTCACTCATATTGATAAGGCAAAAGCCCAGCTGGCGCGGAAGAGGGTTGGTTGGAAAAAGGTGATGAAGTCCGCGCTAGATCATGCACGGGATAAGCTTGCTGAGTATTATGGGAAAACTGATGAGGTTCCTGGCGATCTCTATGCAATTGCGACTATCTTGGGGCCGCGGAACAAGCTGGCATTCTTTTCAGGCAAGGAATGGGAGCCTCACTGGGCGCCACGCTATAGGAAGTCCCTAGAGACTTACATGCAACCTTATCAGGAGCGCTACAAACAGTCTCCGTCAACCATCCAGTCCGCGAGAAACGATGTATCGGATATTGATCTGCTTGTGACCCCTGCCGAATCCCTCCAGTCCGGAACGACTGCCATAGATGAGCTCACGCGGTATCTTAGAAGCAGTAAGCCAATCCCGTTATATCTGACTTCTTCTATGCTCTTTCGGTTTCCCTTATACTAACTGTACTAGGTACTGTACAGGCAACCCCTCGGGTGTACTGGAAGGAACACGAAAAGGAATATCCTATTCTGGCAAGCCTTGCCCGAGACGTCCTCACTACCCCAGCTAGTGGCTCCGGTGTTGAGCGGTTGTTCAACTCCGCTCGCGACATCTGTCACTACCGACGAGGCTCGCTGAAACCACAGACTATCCAGGATTTGATGATGTTTATGTGTACAACAAAATTTGATGTGGAGTCGGAACAGCTTACATTGATCGATGAGTACCTTTCTACCTAAGAGAAGCAAGCAGAGAGTGAGCGAAAGGATGTAAAGGAAAAGGAAGAGGAGGGATTTGTTTCAATCAGTGATGATGAGGAAGATCTATCTGCTACTGAAGCTACCCAACCTTCTAGTGAGCATACACTTGGGAAGAGAAGAGCTGAGGCTACGTCAGATAATCTTATCCGACTAGATGATGCTGATGAGGTTCCTCTACCTGATAATAGCCACTTACAGGAGGAAAGTAGCAATCAGCGGCGTTCATCTGGGCGCGTCCAAAAGCGCTTAAGACAAGATGATGATTTTGTATATAATTAGCAGAACCAAAGAATCAGATTAGCCATTTCGGCAGAAATTCGTCAACGCTCAACAAAGATATAGTCATACTGAACCTTCCGTAATATATACATAAATGTGACTAGGCTAAAAGCAAAATACTCAAAAATACAGGCTGATTCTGCATATTTATGCATGTCACAGGGTTTTAGATGTTTGTTGTGTTTGTAGACCCGCCGGGTCGAACCGCAACTTTGAGGGTCGGTTCTACTCATCCTAAAACCGCCCCGCGGGTCTAAACTTTGTAACCAAGAACCGCACCGCGGAGGGGCGGGGCGGGGTGGTACGCGGGTCTTGCGGTTCCATCTCGAGGCCTAATCCTGACCCCTAAGTTCTACGAAGTCTGTGCGCTACCCGCGCACGTGATCTATCGGCGCCAAGCTCAACCTCCATCCTCCTTCTCGACTCCTCGTCAATTCCACTTTGCAACCTCCATCCTCCTTCTCGACTCCTCGTCAATTCCACTTTATAACCTCTATCCTCCTTCTCGACTCCTCGTTAATTCCACTTTATAACCTCTATCCTCCTTCTCGACTCCTCGTTAATTCCACTTTATAACCTCTATCCTCCTTCTCGACTCCTCCTTAATTCTACTTTATAACCTCTACCCTCCTTCTTGACTCCTCCTTAATTCTACTTTATAACCTCTACCCTCCTTCTTGACTCCTCGTTAATTCTACTTCGTATTATAACTAACGACTTAACGACGAAAAATCAGGCCCTAATACCCCCTTTTATACTAGCGGGACCCGGATCACGAGAGTATAAGGGAAACGTAATCCACACCCTAGGGGCACGAGCTAGACCCTGATAGCTCCCCCTAAACTAACGCTCCCTAAATCACTAAGAGCTTATAAGATTAGCTAACCAGAATCGAGGATTAGTTTAGTAATACTAGGGATCGCCGCTATAAGCTTCCGCTAATTAATACCTTAGATCACGCCGCCTTACGTTATACGCCCTATTACGCTATTTCTAATAACACGACTATTAACGCGCTAGTAAAACGCACGGACGCCACGCTATATACCTTATTTCCCGGTATAGAGAACCAACTCCTAGTGCCTTATACGCCCTACTTTTACACTAATTCCAAATCACACGCCCTACTACACTATTTCCGACCATTAGCACACTAACGAAGCGCATAGACGACTACGTTATATACCTTATTTCCCGGCACGGAGAACCGAACTCCGGCTTACACGCCCCACTAGACCTCATTAAAAACGTTTTGAGGGCCGGTACCCCCGGCCCTCCGCCCGACCCTCACTAGTTAGAGGGCCGGTTGTCAGGGTGCGGGGTCGGCAGGTTATATACGGCAGGTTGGAGAGGGTCCGTAGGTCAGGCAGTGTCACGGTGTGACCTGTTAGGGTCCGTGGGGACCCGCTAAGCCTGATAAGGAAGATCACTGGCACGTGATCTACGCTTTGTTTATCTATATGTCAGATCCTGATCCGGATTGTAGCTCTTCGAGCTACGTCTTGTATAATAGCTTACGCTAGTCTGCTCGCTGCCTGCTGCCTGATCAATTGGAACCCTTCCGGATACGATCTGATCCTGCCGATCTCCTCCTATTATAACCCTGCTAGCCCGCACCCTGACAGGCAGGTAGGTATATCAGAGGTTCAATATCAGACGGGCTATCAGAGCCCGGGAGTTCACAAGAGAAAGCTCAAGGAGCTTATACAGGATCAGCGGGAACGTTCGCTAAATACATAGAATAGAAGTTGGCGGATAGCAAGAAACTCGTTATGTTGGTCTTCCTTCATTTTATCAGTACCAGAAGATTATATGTGGGCTTACATCTACAGTACATAATTTCATTAAGGTCATAACAACCTTCGATTACAATTTTGGATGGGCTTAGATTTATCTACAACCTAATTGTAAAGCTCTTGGGCATTTACCGGACTTGTGGCAGTATTCGCGAAGCAGAATTCTCTGAAAGCCCATTCATTCATGGGCAAAGCTCAGAGGAGGAAAGTCTACACTTCATGGTTGACTTGCATCTGCTTCAATGGCATCGTAATTGTCCAAGGAATTTGTATGATTGCTGAACTGGATGCCATCGCCCAGGCTAAACTCTTTACGAGCTACGGCTATTTTGCACCATTCTGTTATGATATCATTGATGTGCTCTACCAAAGCGAACCGCTCATTAGCCTCGAGTTCTTGCTCGCTGTTATTGAGATTGCGATTCAGGCACCGGCCTAACCCTTTTAGCTCATGTGAAGATGTAAACAGATGCGGCGGCTCTCCTGGCGTGGGCTGAAGATAGCTCTGGACGGACCTGTAAAGCTCTGACAGTTGTACTGGGAGCTCCGCCCAATGTTCCAGCCGTATCGGGCAGTATTTTCTGGTGGGCGGAGATAATTTTTCTGCTAGTCGAGCGAGATGTGAGATAGACGCATCAATTCCGTGAAGTAGTCGGTGGGGTGCGCTCCTTCTCTCGATTTCCTTCGTCTTCTGCCTGCTTCCGCCTCTCTTCTGCCTGCATATAGAGATATTTTTAATTCAGAGAGCTTTCGTCTGCCATTGTCCTCATGGAATAGGATGCAACATTTGCCCCAAGGAGTCAATGTTTGCTGACGACGAGCGGGAAATCAGCTGAACG
Source organism: Penicillium sp. IBT 16267x (assembly GCA_028828865.1). NCBI lineage: Eukaryota > Fungi > Ascomycota > Eurotiomycetes > Eurotiales > Aspergillaceae > Penicillium > Penicillium sp. IBT 16267x. The sequence continues at coordinate 3,038,253 of JAQJZQ010000008.1, read as the reverse complement.
CGGCTTCGGCAGAACATTTTTCCAGGAAATGAACAGTGAAATTTGTTATTCTTCAAGGTGACATTGTGATTCGGCGATTGTTTCCTCCATCTGTTATTGAAAGAAGTATTCAGTAGGTAGTCGAACGAAGCAGATTGAAGTCAACAGAGTAGGGGGCCCGCTGGTTAGCGAGGGAAATGGACTGTCATGGAGTAATCCAGCTTAATCTGTCAATTAAATTTGCAATAACTTCTATAGAAATAGTTCAGTACTTGGCTTGATCCTGCTCATGCGCCGTGGCTTTATCGTTGAGTGGCTGGAACAGCCAGGCTTTTTCAATCTTGCGGTTCACGTGCAAGATTTCCATGGGATCCATATTCCTCGTATTAACGCCGAAGTCAGCCGCACCACCGTCTGGCTTCTTTTCTTCAAATGGCCACCAATAGCATCTACGTTCGGGCAAAGAGTTTCAGCCAACCCATTAAGGGCCACAAACGATGAGCCGATCGAGACTTACACGCATCCGCAATTCTGACAGAAATTGAATGAGATCTCTCTATCTCCCCAAACGTACTGAGAGAGTTTGGCGCCTTCTTTCATGTCAAATTTGGTTTCATTCACTTTGTAGTACGCCCAAGCGGCTGCGTAGCGCCGACAGATTGTACATTGACATTCGTTGATTTCCTCTGGTTGATGAGGCACGATCACGGTGATGGCGCCACAATGGCAGGTGGATTTAAGGGATTTGTGCGCCATCTTAATCGAAAGGTCAGACCAGAGTAGAGTGGAACAAAAAGGTTTAAGTTGGGCACAGTGACTGGGGTCCTAGTGATTCTTTTTAATAGAAGGATATTTGATTGTTGAGGAGAGAAACGGGAAGCCATTAACAGCTTCTCAATATCTCCTCAAAAGTTTGAACCCACCTTGCCCCACCCACGCCTGATTATGTAATTGTTTTCTGCCGGTGTAACGTTACTTGGTGTTAGGCCCGAAATCGATCTGTATTAGTTTTTGAACGTAATCGTGAGCTATATAAGGTAAACAGGGTCTTTATAATGATAATGTTACTACTACCCCTAGATAAAGAGTGGCTGTCGATATTATGTATACTAATGAGATAACGGTAGTGTTTTATACCGCCCGAAAAATCCTACTGGATGCTCCCGAGTACTATCTAGCGTGAACACGAACGTTGTCTTTAGCTAGCATGCAATCCTACTCGAATCACACTAACATAGTGGTCTATCTTACCACGGTTAATATTATTATCTTTAGCCACATATAAAAGCAGAAGCCATGACTTCACTATGATATAGTACGTGACTACATATTAATGCCCTATTAATAAGAAGGATTTATAAACTATTCAAAAACAGTGGTTTCAACGTTTAGTTCGGATTCTAAAGTTGGTGATCGAAGGGCCCCAATTTCTTAGGTATTTGATGGCCGATGATGTCACAAGGCTATATTCACGTGCCCAATACTCGATCACTCCCCCAAAAATACAGCTTCACAAATCTGTGAGGTGACGGCATCCAGAAGCTGCCCTCCTTTGCACAGGTCTATCATTGAAGAATAGCCATGCCCTGCGATCGCTTCCCAGCACCCAACTTTTCCAGCAAGAAATGCTGAATCTGGCGGCCCTTAACGGAATCCACCACTGTGATTGCCGCAGGCATAGTACCGTTGCCAGGAGAAAGGGCATAAACAAAGCGACCAGAAACCTGAAGGTCAGTGAGCCCGATGTCGCCATTTGTCAAGTCCAACATCGACATGATCTCCGAACCATCTTTATTGATCTCAATCAGTCGATTGACTGCATCATCAGTCACAAAGAAGCTCTTCCTCGCCTGTGAATAGGCAGCCCAGCAGGTCGCCCCTTGGCCCTTGATGGTGACCTTGTGTTCCAAAAACAACTTTTCCGTTGTGTGGTTGAGGCTGAGCAGTGTGGTCCCAAAGGATGCGTCCGTGATGAAGAGATCTGAGGTACCGGGGTCGTTGACGCCACCGAAAAGCACAGCAGTTCCGGAGGGCGAGCTTCTTATATCATCGTCTTCAAAAGTAGGTGAGCGTGCATCTTTGAAAGGCAGAACAGAGATGAAGCCCGTTTTGTTCGTAGTAGGGTCTCCCTTAACTGTGGTGATTAAACGAGACTCGTCCGCAGCGAAGAAGACTTGAGCGACCGTATTCGTGGGCCCTATAGGAGGGGTGGTCTGGTCAAGATCAAATTCAACGACCTGCTTCATCTGACCCAGTCCCAGTCGGGTGAATTCAGCGCAAGACGTGCCGGACTTGGCCCCGGTATACCCGACGCATGCCATGCTGTGCTTCACTGATGCTCCAACAGTCACGGGGAATTCGCCAGGAATCTCAGCAGGTTCTCCGACCATAGTCAAGTTTGTTGCATCGATTTGGTCGATTTTAAACATGGTGAGAGTGTTTGACCCGGCGTTTACAGCGAAAAGATACTAGTCAAAGCAGTCAGTTTAGAGCCCGAAAAGAACCTATACTACCACGGAGATACACTTACATCGCCGCTCACAGTCACCGATCATTGCGATAAGAGTGCGTCCGGGGCTGCAGGTTTCTTGGTGGTACCGTCGATGCCGGCACCTCCCTTGCCACCCGAGGAAGTGACCATACCGCCATAGAGCTTCCCATCACGTCCGATCGGAATTGAAACAACGCTGTTATCTTGCTCATTCGATTGCAAGTAGACTGCCTTTCCAGAATGCCATCCGTTGTAGGGGTCTTCAGGGCATGCTTCGATGATGTTGGCATTGGTACACTCGACGAGAAGTGTCGTTAACAGGCAAAGGGAATTCAAGGTACAGTGCATGGTGGTTGAGAAAATGAAAACCCGAATTTACTTGCTCGAGTTCAAACTTTAAGCGATCACGTCAACCTACTTCAGAGGACTCTGGAGCAACATGGACTTTCTGAAGTCGCTGCGCTCAACGGCAAATTGGAAAAAGATAATGGCGGTGGGCCAGACTTGGCCATAAACAAAGAGTCAATTCAAGGTTCTGAACAGCTGAGCAATGGGGCGACCTCAAGAGAGCTCCCAGCGGGTATGGATTTCGGATTGACCGGTCCATCAACGCATCCGATCAGCCAAGACCATTCAGATCACGTCATATCGGACCACTTGCCAAAGGCCCACGCTCAACTCATTAGGTCAACAAACATTCAAAAGCTCAATCAGCTTTCCGGTCCACTAGTTGTCACTTCTCAACCAAACTACCCACAATCTAGATGCACCGGCCTGATATGCAATCAAGACATGGCTGATATGGGGATGGAATTCGTCCTGGCGTAAGTACTGATATCTTCTTGTTTTTATCTATATATCTCAGTCTCACATTATTCCAGACTTGAGGACCCCTGTCGTCCTCATCTGGAGCTTCATTTAGACAAGCCCAACGGCCATGCTCTCCTTACATCGGCCACTCTCACTCCCCCACATCGTCACCAGCATCTCCCGCTCACCGCTTCAAACCTAGCCTAACAGTTTCACACTGCACAAAACCCGCACAATATCTTCGGAAAATTACTAGCCTTGTCTGAACAACTCGTTATCGAGGATGAACTTAGCCCAACTCAAGCTTGGTATTATATCCTTCAACAATCCTGGGCCAGCAAGCTAGATCCTGGAAAGCTTAGGAAGCTGAGTGCGTCGCTTTTGAAGCTTATCGAATGCCACGGGTATGTGGTGCTCATGAATGTGACGTTATTTTAATTCCTGAAGTGACATTAATGTGGTTGTCTAGGTTCGGCGCTGTGATGCAAAAGAACGCCTTTGAGAATATTTTACTCCAAAGTCTCTCGTGGATAGGCTTGGAATAGCTTGGATCTAAAGGGATATAACAAGACAATCCTAAGCAAACTACTCGTGTATCAGGGTCGACAAAAATTGAGCCAGCATCTACCTGTTTATCTAATGATAGGCTTTTCGCGAGGCATCTCAATGTCGGTTCTCGAGAAAACAAAGTCTACTTCAATATTTCGTTTCTTCAACGGCTTTCCGCCCTGGAAACTCGAACAAATAGAAAGTCTTTGTGATTCTGGTCTGAACCTTTGCTTGAAGATAATATGGAGACTTGAATTAAAACAAATCAAGCGAGAGATATTTGGTTAAATTAAACCTATGATTATGGTGTGGAATACCGCTCAATGCCTTGAGTAGTCCCGAGGTCCCAAGCTTATATCTTTGGGTGTGTTTATCAAATAACTTTCCGCATTACCTAAGAGAAGAACAGTAGTCGTTAGGGAGGAAGTTGATTTCGCTATTGGCTATATTTGATCCTATCTAATAGGGATATCTATAGTCTACTAAGACTACTGGACTAAAATTAGGGTAGGAGTGTTACGGCGCAATTCCACGTTTTGTATACTGCTGCATGAGGACGGAACGGCCCTGGTCTCAGGCCGGAGAGGCTCCGACTTGCAGCTGGAATACTCGCTTGACTAGGGTTCTACCCCAACATGTACATATCCATGAAGCCTGAGGAATATGATTATCCCTCAAGGATTAGTCTCTTTGTCTTATGTGAAGTCCTTTAGGATCACCTGACACGTTTATCTCTTGTTCCTTACCTAGTTAAAACCCTTCTATTAACATATAGTCTGGTAGACTGCTCCAACCCCTATTAGATAGGCGACATTCCTACTGTAGGGGGCCTACTAATAAGCGTACCGATAATTGTAGTCCTCTCTATACCTATATATTCGGACCCGGAAAGATTTTCCCGCCCAGCCGTGAAAGCGAACGTACGAGCGTTTTCGGTCGCTTTTCGGTCGCTTATACAGACATTGCTAATATACCGTAACTCTTATATAGGCTCTTACGTATCAGTCACACCTTACCGGAGAACCAGAATTTTGCTAAGTACAATGATTTCTACACATTGAATGGTATATGATATGGTATATGATAAAACTAGATACGGCTACATGGTTCATAATAACCGCAGCACACCTCCGTTTGTAAAAAATCTGCACAGACCGCAAAACTTGAAACGACTGATCAGCTACTAGACGGATCTAAGATTATGGGATTGACAGCAAGCTCGAACCACAAGGCGCATAATGATGGTCCTCACCAATCAGGCATTGGTCCCCAACTGCAGACGAGCCACGTTTCCTCAGGTTTCGGGTTTCAAGCATGCTAATCATCCCTTCATCGCCATAGGGCTCGAGTCGTCGTCCAATCAACCGCGGCTATGTGTTCAGGTTACTATGGTCAATGCCATACACTATCCCGTAACTCGTACCCGCGGCAATAGCGCCAACTAGTAAAGTCTGCCCCGCACCGTAGAATCCTGCACGCTTGGTTTTGATGACAGTGTAATTTTTGATGAAGCCGAAGGATATAAGAACGATCACTGTGATGCCGATCGATACGAATAATGCGTGGAGGACGTTGGACATGACGAAGTATGGGATCATGGGAAGCAAGCCGCCTTAAAAGTGGTCGATTTATGTTAGAGACGGAGCGTATGAACACGGCCAGTAGCCAGTGACGTTGGTGAGAGGAACATACCAATGAAGTAAGAAAATCCCATTGTGGCTGCTGAGATCCATGCTCGTGAAACATTGGGCTTCTCTAGTCTCAGCTCAAAGTCCATCATGAACTATGCGTCTTTGTGAGCTTTCCTCCTTGCAATGGGAACAAAAGATAATCGAACACATACCCGAATCCATTGTTCAGTGTTTTGAGCCAAGCAATCAATAACTGCTTGGCTTGCCTCTCTGGATATATCATAGCCGGCGAGAATCTCGTGTATCTCCTCCTTCTCCGCGTCAGGCTTCGCGAAGACTTCTTCACGCTCTCGCGCCTCTTCGCTTTTGTAGTGGTCCCGATCTGTGGCCGCTGCAAGATAGGCACCCAAGCCCATTGATATAGATCCGCTGAACAACTCTGCTAAGCCACCCACAATAACCAGCTTCGAGGACCCCAGACTAGACAAACCAGCCGTCAGGGCGAATGGAACAGTCATGCCATCAGCAAATCCAATGATTGCATCCCGAACTACCGGTCCAAACTCAGAATGACGTTCTGAACCTGCATGAACCGGGATAGGCTGTTCACTGAGGGCTTCTGGTAATATAGCCATAGTGGATGATGATGGCGCTTTTGCACGCGGACATTGCTTACAGCAGGACACATGGCGATATAGAGTCTTATATACCTGGTTAACCCATCGATCAACTGTAATAAATATTAGGGCATATCTCTCCGTCCCTCTAGCGACCCGGGCAGCCAGCCAATCACCGTCGACCTATTACCAAGCATCCAGACTGCGGTATTCGTATTTTATCGTCATGCTATATGTAAATCCAGGGGCTATGAGTAAAAGTAATGGAACTGGTCTCATTGGCCTAGAGCTGGCACGTATTCAAAGTATCGTTCCTCTTATCGGCTTATTTGGATCATTCTTAGCCGATTAGCAACCTGCTGCTCCTCAACGTGGTCGGCCAATTTCCGTATCATAATATGTAGCCAGTCTGAGTTTTCACATTAATGTTCTATTAGATCAAGCCTGTTTGTTATACATTTCTGACATGAAGACGACTATGCTGGCGGGGGCTATTTCCCTTGGATGCATAGGTTCTACACAACAATTACTACTTACCATCATCCAGAACTATTTTTTCTCCACGTCGCTTCGTGGAGACAAATGCGTCTGATGTCTCGGATGGTAAGATCTCCCTTCCCACCTGCTCCAGAGCTCGCCGATCTTTGATCCTGGTATCTGGTTTGTGGCAGAGGTGCCCGCACGATTTGTTTTCCTTTACCATCTTTCCCGCGACAACCGGTGTTGTGCGTCTCCTCCGTTCAACCTGGAAACAACGCTATAGTAATTCGTCTAGGTTTAATCCCCAGAAGAACAGTGCAGCTATGGTCAAGACACAGGCTTCTCGGCGGAGGACGGTCGCTGTCGTAGGCACGGACGTGGCTGGCTTGGCTACTGCGCATTTATTGCACCGGGATCCTCAGAAGCCGTACCGGGTTATTGTGCTGGAGAAGGTTGGTTGGAACCTATTCAGTCGGCCATCAGGAGGAACTTGCTCCTCCCTCGTGGCGGTCGGTGGGATCTAATGACACGAGAAAATGACCAATGGCTTAAAAGCCCAAATCTACTTGAGCGCAGAGTCGATCTCTTTTCCGTCACCAGCTGAGGAAGATGTTTTAGTCTGGACTGATGTGCCAATGCGTGCCTTCGCTGGTGGCCTTTACCATAATCTAAAGCGGATTTTATGATTACCTGTGAGTCCAGTATCATGCACAGCCATTTATTTTCAGCTTTGCGAGGTTGCCGCGACGCCAGTAATTTGCATCAGCCAAATCAGATGTGGTTGGGCCCTAGATGCTCCATGCTTCTAATTTCCACTAAACACCCCCGTTTCTGCACACCATGAACATGCCCAAGTGGCTCGTGGAGGCGGTGTATGCAGTGGTCTACTAAATCTGATTTACTTCCTGTTGTTTCTTTGTTGTACCTTTTGAAGAACAGCCGTAGTCCAGAACACTAGCGAGTTACTCGATCATTATTTACGTCGTATCAGGCTACCGCGGCATTATGTCGCGAACTACCTGCTCCCTCTCATCTCTCTTGGCGGCCAACCAGTGAATTACGCTACCTGCCCAGTTTGCCGACAGCCTGTGCATAGAGACGGCCGCAGTTCATCGCTCCTAGCTAGGTAGGACTGCAAGGGTAGTGACACTTTTCATGGGCATTCCCAGAAGAATGAAATGATTTCTGATGCTGGTCCTTGGCTAATCTTCAGGTTCTAATATTCTCGATTCCCAAACATACACACTGTGAGCATACTTTTAGTAATCAATGGAAAACATAGAACGAGAAAACCACTGTCTTTCAATGCTCACCATATGTGACACGGACGGAGCTCGTCCGCGAATTCGTGCAGCTGCCCCTTCGTAAAAAGCTAGTTGAGCAAGCGGTCAACTAGTTTATCACCTCTTCGTGTCCATATGTGACACTTTCCGTGAATCCATTATGCTATGCAGGGCAAGTCGAGAATCCATCAAAATCGAAGGCCGCATCATACTAGCTATGAAGACTATTTGGAAAGCTGGTGAGATATAATTTCAACTCTTCAAATGCTAAGTAATGACCGGGATTTCCGTACTATCAGCGATCAAACGGCGGACCAACCGGAAGCTTCCGCTTCCATTTTCATGATAAGATTTAAACACGAGTGGGTGAACTTGGAAGAATGGATCGTCGACCACCCATCAATGACGTAAATAAACCTTAATTTATAAGTGAAGCTTTCTCACTAATAGTAGGCGTCGTGTCTGTTATTCTCTTATTCTCTGCTGTCCTATATTTGTTGTGTCCTTTTGTTCATTTGGGGGACTAGAAAGAAAGTCAATTTTATGGAAATACCCAACTTTCTCTCACCTCTTTCTCTGATACATACATACATGCTCAATACACGGCGAAGGCTGTTCTGATGGAAAGCTCCGCACCAGACGTGCAAGTAAGATCCCCTCCACATCCGTTGCGCGAAAAGCTTGCTCAGAAGAGCCCAAAGCTCAGCGATCATCTTTCAATCACTCTGGGAGTTCCTATGATCATAATATTTGATCTTTTAGTCCCTTGCATAATATATTACGCTTGGTTCAAAAAAAGTCGATCTCAGTGCCTGAGCGATTGTCAAGACCACGAAAAATGCTGTTTCGCAAAAGCTGAATTCGACAAGCATATTCTGGGCTACGCGATCATCTCTTTCGGTCTAGGGGAGCTTTACGTCTTAGCTGCCCGCGTATGTCGCCTTCTTTGGCACCAGAAGGAATGCGCCCCACTTCTGTCCCGGTCGCGATGGGAGCTTGATGCCACATCCTGGGTCTACGGTGTCTCCATGATTTGCGCATTAATCCCGTTCGTCATCGGTAGCAGCAAGGAGATGCCGAAGCTGTATCTCTATTCTCCGGCTTTCCTTATGGGCTTTCTTGGAATACTGATGCTTGTCACGCTGGTACCGTTCAATATACCAATTGGCATTGATTCACAAGCTCGTGGGACACCATTACGCCCATTTATATACTACGCAGCTGAAGACTTTGTCGCTGTTGATGGTCTCCAGGATTGGGAATTTCGAATACGGTTGAATTTGCGTTACGAATCATCCAAACCTTTCAGGCGCATGTTTTTATTTCTCACTGTTTGGTGGATTTTTGGGGTATGTGTCTATCTTGGCTGTTTATCAGCTATCATATGGACTTTAGAATTCCACTTTGCGTTTGGATTGTCTTTAGGCACTCTCTTTGCCTACATCATTGTTTGGGCGGTGACTTCATATTTCTGGACACAGGCGGAGATGAAGCGGGAACAGAAGGGCTACGAAAGGTCTAGGTTTTAAGACTTTAATGCTCGGAAGCCACATAAGCCACTTGACTTCCATAATGGAGCTGTCATACTCAGCTTAGCCACAAATTGTACTTACGTTTTCTATACCGCTGGAGTGACATCACGGTGTATTATGTCAAACCCAGCGACGAAGAATTTGGTCATAAAGGCAGCTACATGTACTCTATCTGTATCTTCCATATCTTTATACTTTCTATTCCTGATAATTTTTCAAACCAAGCAGGGTTACAAGGTATCATAAATCATCAAAAACAAAACACAGATAGTGTTTATCCCTCTTTCTTCAACGAACCCGATGGTCTGATAAATGCTCTCCACTTTCATCAACTGTTTGAGGATCTTTCTTCATCAAGCTTGAATTCCAATCTCGTGATTTTGGGTTAGCTTTTCATTTGCATATATATTAAAAGCTGGTTTGATCTCGAAAGACGATGGATTTGATCGACTGCAAGATAACAGCGATCATCATCAACCTGCGAAACGACGACGATAGGCCTGTGGAATATAACAACGCCAGATCACCAGAACTGCTCATCGAGCCCACGCTGATTGAAATAGTGCGGAATCTTCTGTGGCATGAAAACTATTTACCGACCAAAAATTTCAGCATGTGTCTGGGCTTGCTTATTTTGATGCACAGCCGCTGAGACTATGTAGGTTCAACAATCCCTTTACAAAGCAACCAGTTTGCCCTCCGTATCCAATAGACTAAACCTAAAAGCTGGACATCCACACGGCCGACACCTCTTAGCCTGACCAGCAAGGCCCCACTGGGGAGCAGTAATCCCGCTTCGATCGATAGGAGAATTGGGCGGATTATGCTTGAGGCGATATTATCCCTTTCTCGGCTCCGTTCTGGCATTATATTGTAATCCTTTGTGTCTCAGGGATGGGGCCATCCGGCTCACTGTGCCCAGTTTCAGCGGGATTGGCCCCCACGCCCCCACTCACTCCCGTCAAAGAGGAGTAAACGACGTCCACAGCCCAGCGGTATTGTCCAAGCCCGTATCTGGAATCTGGTATCGGTCCATCTGGTCGTAGACTGCGGATATTCCGGCCTACGACTAGGCTGGCAAGGCGTACTGGATGATGGCCCTCTGTGACCACAGATCCAGAGCAACCTTATATCCCATCCTACCACCCCCTTCGCCCCCTCTTCTCACCTAGAGAAGACCAAAAGATCCGAACTGTCCCCAACCATGCCACCCCCCAAGAATGGCTACGCGCTACACCGGAACTACCACTCCTCGGCTCGGTAAAGAAGGATTCCACGCTTATCTAGGCCCCGGGGGAGTGGAATTATGCTAACCCGCCTCACGTAGGTTAAACGCCCAAAATCACCTATGGAGGGAGGCCCTAGGCTACAGCTTACATCCGTGCATCGGACTGTCCCCGGACTCGGCCCCGCGCATCGCAGACATCGGTACGGGCACGGGCATCTGGATGATGGACGTGAAGCGGGAATATCCCGCCGCGCAGATCGATGGGTTCGACATCTCGCTCGCTCAATGCCCGCCGCCGGAGTGGCTACCGGATGGGGTGCGTCTGCGCGAGCTGGATCTGTATGAGCCGCTGCCCGTCGAGCTGGTGGGGATCTACGACGTCGTGCATCTGCGGCTGTTCTTTGTGGTCATTCGGAATGATGACCCGGATCCGGTGTTGCAGAATTTGTTGCGCATGTTGAGTGGGTTTTATTTTTTATCTTTTCCTGTCTATTCTGATCCTAACGGACCGACAAAGCCGGGTGGCTGGCTGCAGGGAGACGACCCTAGCCTTAGACGAGATGATGAAGATGATGAAACAAACGGGCCTGGGATAGTAAGTGACCCGATCCGAGCTAATCCCCTGGACGGACAGGCACTCATTATGCGTTTAGATGGGTGCCTAGCCTACCCGATCTCTTTGCGCGACGTGGCATGGTTAACGTGCGCAAGGAACTGTATCCGTGTAGCCCGCACAGCCGAGTCTACTGGAGCCAGCTACAGTTCAACTCCAATGAGGAATACAGCTACCTGGCAATGGACAATAGTACGTCGGACGCGGCCGGTCCGCGCCTGCGCAATCTCATCCGCCAGGCCGCCGTAGAGTGTCGCCAGGGAGGGGGATTCGACTTTACGATGGAGGTGGCGCTAGGCCGGAAGCCCACGGAGGGCTCGTAGTCAATAAGAATACAGAGACAATACCAGTATTCTAAAATGAGCACTAGTGCTCTTATAGCGTGCATCAACTAGCACATTTGGCGCCAGACCAGGCTCACGAAAATGGGAAAAGGCCGGTGGAGCCCAAAAGCGGTATACCCTGCAACGGTACAGGCCGAGTACAGCCCCCAAAGGAGTAGCAACGGCATACGAAGTAGAGTGCATAACATGAGGGCGAAGTTGATAAAGCCGGCGTGTCTCCCCCTCTCCTCCTCGCCCAAATGACCATCTACTTCAAGCCTTCATTGGTGCCTTCCGACAGACACGCCATCATGACCGACGAGACCCCTAGTCCAATGCTGGCCCTGGCCCGTCAGCTGGAAGCCGCGACGAAGACCCCCGGCCAGCTACCCCCCGCTAGCGATGTGCTACACTCCCGGATACTCGCCGCGACCCGTAAGCTCCTCACCAGCCTGGAGACTCCCGAGAGCCAAGTGTTGCACCTAGCCAAAGCAGTACGTATGCCGCTGCTCTCTCCATTCCCGGCACTATGACTAAATCCGCCAGCCTGTGGCCCACGGGGTGTTACGCGCCGCTCTGCGCATCCAACTGTTCGAGCGCTTCGACGAGGGCGCCCCCACCGCCACGGATCTAGCGCGACGCTGTGGCATCGATGTCGCGCTCCTCGGTAGGTGATGGCGTGGGGATGAATGGAATGGGATGGAGGTTCCTTCGACTGACGGGGCGAGACAGTCCGTCCGTCTCATGCGAACGCTGGCCGCCGTCGGCATCTTCACCGAGCCCAGCCCGGGCCTCTACGCCCATACCCTACAATCGGAAACTCTGCGCCAGGCCCAATATCGAGCCGTCATCCAGGGCATGTGCGTGATTCCATCCGTGCCTGGCGGTCCTTCCAATGGCTGCTTGCCTCGCTAATCGATCCCAGGGGCGAGACTGCCACGCTGATGACGGCGCTTCCCGACTTCCTCCAGGCCCACAAGTGGCAGGACCCAGTCAATGCTCAGCCCACCCTCTTCGGCTTCGCCCACCGGACTGATCAGACCATGTTCGAGTGGCTTGAGTCGCAGCCCGAGCAGCGCGCCATCTTCGCCGCCTTCCAATCCAGCACCGCCGCCCTCGCCGTTTGCCAGCTGCAGCCCTTCCTCCACAGCCTCCTAACCGCTACCTCCCCCTCATCCTCTGATGATATCTCCGATAGGCCCAGAGCAGTCACTCTCGTCGACGTAGGAGGCGGACGAGGCGCCGTGCTCCGCCAGGTCTGCCACGAGCTCGATCCGCCGCCTCGCGGTCGGATCGTGCTCCAGGACCTTCCCAAGGTCTTGGAGGGCGTAGAGGGCGGCGAGCGAGTCGAAGTAATGCCCTACAACTTTCTCGATCCGCAACCCGTTCACGGTATTCCCTTCCCATCCCCGATCGAAATCCGCTCCCCCTGTTCATGAAATAATTCTTCCCAGGAGCCCAGACCTACCTCTTCCGCCACATCTTGCACAATTGGGGCGACGGCGCTGTCGCGAAAATCTTACAGAACACGGTGGCCGCCATGGGGCCGACCTCGCGGCTGGTCATTGTCGACCAGGTGATGCCGGACGGGGGCGGCGCGTCACCCCTTGCTGCATTCCTGGATATGAGCATGATGGCGTTTGGGGGGATGGAGCGCACCGAGGCCCAGTGGCAGAGGATTTTGAAGCATGCCGGGCTACAGGTGCACAGGATTGAGCCGTTGGATGCGCTGACGCCGGGGTCGGATCAGGTGATTGAGGCGGGGTTACTTTGATCGCTATCTATCCGACAACATCTAGCAGAAAATAATTTTGCATTCACGAATATAGAACGAAAATAGGAAATACTAGCATGTTGGTATGGGATTCATTCATATACAAAATATAGTTGTCATTACATCGATGCTGGCATCGGACCGGAACTCACGCCAGGCTTCGCTGCACAAAAGCAGCCACAGGTGCGGGATCAACTAGCCACGGCGAATGACCCGTGGCGATGGTCTCCGTGGTGATCTGGGCGCCCTTTCCGCGGGCTTTCTCCACCATCAACTGCTGGACGAAGAGGGGGATGGCACGGTCATTCTCGCACTGGAGATAGGCGCTTGGGATGCGGGTGTAGGCGGCGCTGATGGCGGGCGAGTTCTTGGTCGCCCAGGCGTGCGGACGAAGGGTCTGGGCCCATTGTTCGCCGTCGGGGACGTCGTGGAAGAAGAGACTGTAGGGGTCGACGGCGCTGACGGTGCCGTTGGCTTCCTGTAGTCAGGGTGAGATGAGGATCTCGGGAAGGAAGAGAAAATTGGATGGATGACTTAGATCGCGGTCATACCAGCCGGGGGGAACCCCGCCAAAGGCCCCAATCAGGCTCTCGCCGATGTCGGGGATAAAGGCCGAGATGAAGATCAATTTGGCCACCCCGCCGGTCTCGCCAGCCGCTTGTCGCTCGGTTTTGCTAAGGCCATCCAGGGCGCTGTTCACGGGCAGCCCGGACCAGCTGTGCGAGATGACGACGACGTCCTTGCCCGCGCTGGCTTCCTGCTCAACCAGGGTCCGGAGCGCGTCTATATCGGGCTGCAGGTCTTGGACACTGGTGGCCTGTTGGATCGAGGGGAAGGCGACGGTATGGGTGGTGTGGTCGGGGAAGTGGGCGGCTAGGGGCTCAAAGGCTGTGGGCGGGTACCAGGCCCCAGGGCAGAAGATCAGGGTGGGATTAGAGGAGGTCATTTCGGGCAGTCAGGGTAGGGTGGAAAACGATTGCGATGGAAGACGGCTGGGAGGCGGCATTAAGTATGGCTATTTCTCGGCCGCTGGCAAGCACGTTCTCAACTTATGGAACCTATAGAAGTGCGGCCAAGCATTGGCCCCGGTGGGGCCCGTACCGTACCGCCGTGCCGTCCGGGTTGCGGATCCGGCCGACCAAACCGCGGCCAGTCCATTGGAGGCCAAGAACAGGGCCCACAATTTAGGCGGGGGGCACGAGTAGGGTGGCGGGCCACAATTGATCCTTTGATTGGGGTCAAAGCCAGAACCCTGTCTACCATCCCGCAGAACAATAAGACCTCTACACGCTCCACCCACCCCTCCCGTTTGCTCTTTGTCTCACCCTTGGTAAAACCGGTCACTATGACCACCGCGTCCCTCTCCGAGAGCCAACAGGGCCAGACCCTGGGCGCCATTATCACCTTTGCCATCCTGTCCATCGTCGCCGTCGTCATCCGTTTACTGGCTAAATCCATGACCCAGCTGCGATTTGGCGTCGATGGTTATTTAATCATCGTAGGGCTGTGTTGCTCGCTAGGGTGCTTCAGTCTTTCTACTATCAGTCGGTTGCCCTCCTATCCTGGACCAAGATGAGCCTAGTTACTGATGAGCGGGGATTCAGTGGTGTGGCTGGGATCGGGTCTCCACCTGGCCGACGTGCCCAAGGCCAACATCCCTAAATACCTCAAAGTTCCTTTCTTCTCTCTCTCTCTCTGGGGTCTGGGTCAGTCACTCATCTGGAGCATACGCGTGTAGTGCATGTATGCGTACCAGCTCATCTACACCGCCACCATCCTCTCCGTCAAAATGCCTATCCTCACATACTATGTCCGCATCTTCCAAATCCGACCCTTTCGCATGGCCGTCTATGCCGTTGGCGGCCTGGTCGCCGTGTGGCCCATTACCGTTTGTTTTATCTCCATTTTCTCCTGCCGGCCCATCCACGGCTTCTGGGACGAGTCCGTGAGGGCTAGCTGCGTCAACAATAAGGAGTTCTACGTCGGGAATGCGGTCCCTAACATCTTCACCGATGTGATGATCTTGATCCTGCCACTGCGTATGGTCTGGGCGCTCCAGACCACCCGCATGCAGAAGATCACCCTGTCGGCCATCTTTCTCCTGGGTGGCTTGTCCATTCCCCCTCCCCTCTGATGCCAATCGATCCGGAGGCTAACGAATCGCCGGCTAGTGTGGTGGTATGTAGTTGTGTTCGGCTATCGACGCAGTTCAAAGTTGATGATCCAGATTTTACGTGTAAGTGTCCGTAGATGGCATTTCAAGGAACAACCGCTCACGCGCTACAGGGGCCATGAATGGCACCGTGATTTGGACTTCCCTCGAGGTTTCTTTCGGCGTCATCTCCGCCTGTCTGCCCACAATGCGTCCCGTGGTCCGCTGGGCCATGCAGAAACTCGACATTTCGACGCACGACACGGGCAAATCCTCACAGCGCTACTTTACCTAGAGCCACGCCAGCACGCGCGGGTTCGAGACTCTGTCGGGCTCCGGACGTGACGTCCATGCGCACCGATTGCAGACCACGGCGGCACGCAGTAACAGTCGCACGGAGAGCAATGGCGAAGAGCTGATGCTGGGGCAGATTCAGATCAAAAAGGAGGTCCGATTAGAGGCCGAATCGGTCTAGAGCTGGCCTCGTCGAAAACGTTATCACATTACCTCTTTAGAGGTGACGAGGTCGTTGCGGTCTTCTTCGCAGCCGGCTCCTGTTGGGGCATATGGCCCCTTTTGCTGTATTTCATTGTCGCTAGCCGACTTTTGAAATATCACCGGTTTCTGACTACATCCAATTTAAGGGAGTATGGCTGGCGTAGGCAAGGCAGTGACGGTCGTTGTTGATGCCTGACGATGCCTACCCAGATAGTATATGTCGAAAGTATTTCGGTAAGGAAATAAAATGATTTTTGAAAACAGATTCATCAAGGCAGATGACACAGCCTCAATCTGAATCTGGAAGAAATATCTCATGATCTTGGCACACATTTCGAACAAGCTCTACCTCGAGATTAGTAGTGATCGGTAGGATTTCCATCGAGTTACAGGTTTGCTCACCAAGAAGAATGGACCCAAATTTCCAATATTTAGCTACCTTTTTGAGTACCAGGAAAAGTAGTTCAAGCTCCAGTCCTGTGAATTGCTGATGCATTGTTGGATTCTCCTTAGCTTCAACTGCCGTTCGTAGATTGACAGCAGCCGGTCCGATGATCAGGCAGGCTATGAAGGGTGTATGTAGTCCAATATATGCAGGATTCCATAATCGAACAGCGGTATAAATCTGCTCCACATTCACATGGTAATTTACGGTACGGACTTTGAAAAGCGATTCTGCCGCCAGAGGAGCTAGAAGATGATTGATCGAGTTCCGAGATGTCTTGGCTGCGGACTTCTCTCCGACAAATCGAAGGAAAATGAAGGTCCTGGTAAAAAAGACACACGGTCAATATTTGAAGGTCCAATTTGAGACAGAAGAATATTGGGAAGAGTGCTATACCCCTGTAGCATGATGTTCATCGAGATGATCCAATTGCTTGGACGATATGTGGTGTCTGTAAAAGAAAGGGATGGAGAAGGTAAGTTGAAATCGGAGGGAATCAATAGAAAGAAGCACGCTACCGCCGTCTCAAGCGCCCTGACCTGCTGAGGTGATGCATGTTTGGATTGCGCCAATTCATGTGCACACAGAAGAAGGAAATTTGCGAGGAGAAACCAGGAGCGTACGTCTTGGTTTTTACACGTTTCAAGAGTTTGCCATTATTCGAGTGGTAATTCAAAAAGGCGGCGGCAGGACTCAAGTGCGCGCACGTGACCTCAAAAGTTATCTGCTGACATAATTGCGGACGGGACGCTAACTAACTAGTTAACTAATGTAGTGGGGAACCCCTGTTACTCGGTATTACAGAAGAGGTCGGATGAGGTTTTTCCGGGCTGTATCGGAACAGCGATTTTACAGTACACCTGTATGCCTGGCACGGATATCTAGCGTTTCGAGGATAGTATGGAATAACACGCTTCTACCACTCTCTCATACACGTATAAGGCATGGGCCCATAAGGTCTCTCGTACAACCTGCGGTGCTGGTGTGGTTGTTGTTGTGCTGCTGGATCGACCCGCACATCTCCGAGTGTGCTGCCTTCGAGCGTTCCCCTCTTCACTAACTAGTTAACATAGTTACTGACAATAACATGAAACTAAACCGTGCGTTCTAATTGGTTTATTCTTGATTAGTAAGGTCGGCATTTTCACAGTCCGATTTTTCTAGGCATAACTCATCCTACAGCCCGTTTCACCCACGAACCTGAATTCAGAATTAGTCTGCGGAAAATCAATACGAGGTTTCGGCATGACATTGTTATACACGCAAGCTGCGATAGGTTTAAGTTTGTGGTATTTTCGGCTCTTGGCTCTCCATTTATGTTCCTCCGTAGAACCACTATAGCTATGGGTTGGAGTTATTCCACGGAGGATCTGTGAAGCCGAGCGGTAAAGCTAGGTCGCAATGCGGGTAATTAGCGACTGGTTACCCGGTAGTTATGCCGAGGCCTATTTAAGCTCCTCCACAGCCCCACCCTAAGTGGGGTATATTCGTGGCAAATAGACTTCTGCAGGACCTAACTTAACCCGGCCCTAACCCGGACCCAACCCAGGCTGGGTTGGGTTTTGGGTCGAGTTCTTCAACCCAGGGTGGGTTTTGGGCCGAAGGTTCCGACCCAGCGTTGGGTCCGGGGCCCTAACTTAGGTCATAAATAGTGCAAACATAAATTATGCAAAAATACCCATGTTCTAGAGGCGTTTTTTGTAACGGGCCAAGGCCACATTAAAGCCCGGGCTCTGCCCGTGCAGGCATCGCACCCGATACTGCCGCGAAAGCAAGGTAGCCTTACCGCCCTGGGGGACACTATATACTATAGTTGACCGCCCCTTTGTTTACAGTTCTCTAAGATTTAGATAAACAGCATGCAGGCACCGTTCAATTGAATCAATTCAGCCGTAGCCCTTCACAAGTAGTTCTAGTATAAATTAATAATTAAGTTATTTTAAACCTATAATTATCCTAGTTAAATTAATAGTTATCTAATTGTTACGGCGCAGCTGTTACGGCCTTGCCTGAATGTTAGGGTATGAGGTTAGGACAAGCCGATATGCTGCCTAAACGTGCCTAACATCGTATTGGAAAGGATCCGCATGATTCGCTTAATCAGGGTTTTACCCCCTTATGTATATATTTGATGCACTTTGTGATGAGATTAACCTGGTTACCAGTTAGCTTAGAGGAAACGTCATGTGGTTTGTGTTGCTCGTTTGCTGCTGTCGCTCGTTTGCCGGAGATTCCCTTATGGAAAAGTCATGTGATCTCTCTGGGGACTATTTGAAGGAGGATTATGGTGGTTTCTCTTGTTCTTTCCTTCTTTCCCCTCTTGTCTAGTTTTCTCTTGTGTAGACCTCGGCAGAGTCCGTCCATGGACACCCCTAAGGTGTCCATGACCCGTCCATGGACCGCCCCCTAATGTCTAAAGTCCAACTGCGCTAAGTCCAGTCCAGCCCAGCCCGCACACGCTAAGTCCCAAACCTGTCCAAACCTGCCCATTCGTGCATAAAATCCTCCATAAATCTGATCACTTAGCAAAATAAAAGACTGTTATTTACTATCGTTCTCGTTCGTCACATAACCAGATCCTGATATTATTATCTTCCTTAAGGAAATTTTATGGAATACCTATATATCTTTAATTACTAACACCGTTACCTTCTAATTGATTAATAGAATTAATATTATTATTGTAGGCTGATGTTTTCTAAAACGTAATATTAGTTAAGCAATATTGGACTTAAAAACATATATTTTACCTCAAGGACTACACCAGGATTTCTCTAAGTAAGCACTTCTGATATAAATCTAGAAATATAGCTAATTACCCCTTAAGCTTTATATAGATTCATAGGTTATATCCTTATTTTAACTACAAAATTATTAAAAATATATTGTCTCATAATAAAATTAGGACAAATGCTATTCACCTTGAATCAATATGTTTTAATGGCTATTAAGGTTGGTGCCTTAGGCTTAAATAAGGGGATCCGAGGGGTGAAATTTTTTTAATAAGGAACTTACTGAAGTCCTGGGGCATTGGCCTTAAGCAAATTTCAAGGATTGATGGGCGGCTTTGGATAGTCTAAAGCCGCCTATCTGGAAGTATGCATAGTGTAGCCAATCGGATCTTAGAGTTTTTAAGCCGACATCGTCTATTTATGATATATCACCTGAAATCTATACTAATCTACATCGCTATCCTACGCGTAAATAGATCCCCGGTCGCGATTTCCTAGTCCCTATTTATCTACTGACTTATAACTTATAAGTTGTTTCTATCCTCTTGATTCTACTTTATGAACCTTAGCTCTTCTCTTATCTACCCGGGAAAATGTCACAACAAACTCAGGATTATTCTTCATCTTTCTATGGAGATAATATTGACCCTCTCCTAGAACCAGATATCTTAATCAGTCAACAAACAGCGCCTACTTCTCGTTCTTTAGGCAGTGACCAGATATCAACTCGGCCACACTCCTGTCTAGAGATCATCAAAGACTGGGTCCTCTATACAGAAATGAATAAAGACGAGTTTATTGAGTGTAGACATCTGCATTCCCATGGGAATTTCCCAAATGGGAATTCCCATTCCCTCCCATGGGTGGGAATGGGAACGACCCCTATTCCCATGGGAGGGAACGAAATTCCCATTCCCTCCCATGGGACTCCCGTCTACCGCCAAGATTCCCATAATACTAAGAGCATAATTAATGCTTTTTTATGTAGTAATTCTCGTATTCATCTAGTAATGTTTTAAAGCAAAAGTGAGCATTCATTCAATTACTTTCTAACTAATCCTAATCTCGTAGTCCTCCAACGCCTTTAGACGCTTTCTTACCCGTCTAGATTCACGTATCTGGCTCTGCATTACAGGCAATCCATCATCATCTTCATCGTTATCCTCCTCAATATCAGACAAAACACTCTTTCGTCTCTTCCCAGCCCTTACTGATTGCCTCAGTTCCTCCTCACCTTCCTCATTATCACTAATAGGCTCAATCTCTTCTATCTCTTGCATCTCACTCAAGATCGAAGCTGTTTCACCCTCCTCAGGGATCTCCATTGCCCGCGCGAGCTCCAATTGCTCTTCTTCCATCTCAAACCGGGTCGCACACATAAATAACATCTGATCCTGAATAGTAGTAGTCTTCATACGCCCTCTACGGTAGTGGCAAACATCTCGTGCTGAATTAAACAGTCGTTCTACCCCTGCACCAGTGGCAGGGACAGAAAAAACGTCCCGAGCTACCCGTGCGAGGGTAGGGAACTCATGTTGGTGGTCCTTCCAGAACGCTCGTGGGGTGACATTCACTAGGCCTAGATCGGATGAAAGGATTAGTTGAGGTAAAAGAAGATCAGATGAAAAGGTAGCTTACTTCCTTGAAGATATCGGGTTAATTCGTCTTGCTCTTGATAGCATTCGGCCTCGAATTCGAACATTATATCAAGTTCGGATAGCTCGCCTAACGCCTGGGGACGTTTAGTGGAAGTATCATCGGATTGATACCCTTTAATCCGATCCTGAAGAGATATAAGATATTGCTTATCATAGCCACCCGTCCATTCCTTCTTCTGAAAGAATTGCAGTTTTGACCGAGGGTCAAGGATAGTGCTATGCGCATAGATATCACCAACGTCTGGATCATCTGTCTTGCCATAGTACTCGCGAAGCTTCTCAAGACCTACTTCGAGAGCTTCCATTATCTCCCTCTTCCATCCGACCTACGATAGAGGTAAGTAGAAGTTCAGACGAAAGTGAGAGTAAAGTAAGGGTGAAATAGACCTTTTTTCGTCTTAACTGTGTAATTGAGGCTTCGAGGTGTCGAAATAGCTCATTATAGAGCTTAAATACCCAGTGAATAGTGACGTCCTTAGTCTTCGAAAGCGAGGTGGTGTATTTGAAGAAAGGCTTTGTAAGACAAAGTAGGTAATCAATCTGTCGCCATTCCTCTGAATTAAGCTTCATCTTGTCGACCTTGTGGGCTAGGCAGTATAAATCAAGAGTAGGTCGAAGCCTCTTAGCCCGTTGAAGCATTAGATAGGTCGAGTTCCATCTTGTCTTCACATCCTGGATCAGGACTAATGGAGTCGCTCTGTTCTGAAGCTTTCTAAATGCCTCGTTTCTCTGGGAGCTTGCATTGATATAGATAGCAAGAGTGCGAGCCTTAGTTAAGGTATTCGCAATATTCGCTGGGCCAGCTTTGATAGCCCCGAGACGGTCATTAGACCAAACGATATCCACTTGCTCATTCGTAGGGTTTCCTTTGATTGTTGCGAGAAGGGACTTCAGACTAAGCTGAATGACATGCGCCATGCACGGAATTCGGATGAAAGGAACACCTGGATGGTCTGTTTCTACCTTACGAATTAATGTCGTATTATTCGATGCATTATCAGTGGTGATAGCCATGACTCTGTCTGCGATCGAATAGTCCGTAAGGATAGAAGATAGGACTGAACCAAGGTTATCCCCACTATGTGCGCCCTCTAATGGTTCGAATCCAAGTAAGACCTCTCTATATTCCCAATTTGCATCAAGAAAATAGCCAGTAATTGCCATAAATGACTGCCGAAATGATGATGACCAACAGTCTAGACTAACAGACATCTTGGCACCATCTGGAAGCATCTGAAGCATTCCTTGCTGCCGATCTTTCGCTGTCGCTTTGAGTTGACGTGATATTGTCGTCGCAGAAGGGGTGTTTATGAAGATAGGCTTTTTAGGATCGTATGGGAACGTTCGCGCGAGGTTTAGGAGGTCTCGAAAGTGTCGGTTTTCGATGATTTGAAACGGTAGCCGTAGGCTAGTAATAGTTGTTAAAAGCTGCTGCATCCATTTCTCTTCATCCCAAGGTGCGGGTTCTGATGGTTGGGGTTTTTTTAGAACCTAGAGTTAAGACGAAAGGTTATTAATCTTGAAGTAAGGGTAAATCTAGGGTAAAGTGAGAGTAGACTAAGGGTGCTTTGATCTCACTTTACCCTCTCTTTCGTCTCAAGTTTCACTTACCATACTATCTATTGATAGCTGGGTTTGCTTTCGTTTGATCTTCCTCTTACACCCCTTTTCTAGGTGATGTTTCATCCCAGATGTCCCATTTATCCATGAATGGCTAAGCAAAGTGTCGCAGAGCTTGCATATAACCATTGGCTTCCCATCGTCGACCATGGCGGCCTGTTCAAATGATGACCAGACCTCGGATGACCGGTTCTTTTGATCCCATTTTAGCCTCTTTGCAGTCGGGTCTGTAGTCGCAAATGTTGTAGTAAGCCACCATTCAATAAATTCGGCCCTAGTCATATTAGACCAAAGCACACACTGGTTCCGGCCAAAACCAACGCGGTTAAGGGAGGGTGGAATAGGTAACGGTTCAGTTAGGACGGTAATCTGGCTTTCGGGGGCCTCAGAGGGTGGGATAGAAAAGCAATCGGATAGAAGAGGGTCGATATTGTCACTATTACTAGATGCGGCAAAAGAGGACGAGGGGAATGCCATAGTGACGCAAAACTAACACGAATATGAGGGCGAAGTCAGGAGAAAAATATTTACAAAGAATAAGCGAAACGCCTTCTGCCTAAGGCGAAGCCTAATATGATAGATCAATTGAAGACAAAGTATCTAAAAGTGGATTAATTAGTCTAATCCTATTGGTCCAAACCCACCCCCTCTATTCCGCGGAATTCATCTTCTCTGTCTATCGACAATTCGGCCTTTTTACCTTAACCACGTACGCAATATTAATGCATAAGCGCTCAAAATATGAATATAGGTAGAACAGGGTATAAAAAACATATGGTAATGAAAGAAAAGCTTCAATACGTGGTTTGGATGAATAAAAAATAAATGAAGAATATCTAGTGGAAAGTGGTGGTCAGTACATGTAGTGAAATATATATTTTCTAGTTCTAACACCTACTTTCTAACGACCACCCCCTACACTACTATTAATTACACTTCTTACTAATGCGACTAATAGAATAGCTATGAAGAAATATATAAACAGAGATATTTCATAAAAATACATAGTGGAAGGGGGAGAAAGTGGTGGTTGTAAGCGTTCAGACCAGAACAGCTGTAAATAACAGTAAATAACCAAAAAGTTATGCAAGAAAATCGGGCAAAATCAGGCAAAATCAGGCAAAATCAGGCCAAATAAGGCATCCATGGGAATGATGGGAATGGGAATTGGGAGTGGCCCCACTCCCATGGGAGGGAACGGAATTCCCATTCCCTCCCATGGGAACGTGGGAATGGGAATTGGGAGCGACCCCGCCCCCATGGGAGTCCCATGCAGATGTCTAATTGAGTGGTGGCTTATAACATCGATTGGAAGTGAGCTCTATAAGAAGAGTCACCAGTTTTTTGATGCAAAGAAACGCCATTCAGATAGGTGGAGATCTTTCCATCAAGTCGCACATGCCCGGACTAGGGATCCACGCATTTTGTGTAAGGAGTGTGGCCAGCTCCTTGACCATCCGAGTCGGAAAGGAAATGGAACAACACTAATGATAAGACATTTAAAAGGGGCTAAGTGCCAGAAACTAGCTAGCCATGCTAGTAAGACTGGTAATCTAAAAGAGCTTTTTGAGCTATAAGTAAGATCTACCGGAGATAGTATCGATTCTATTCAGCTACTAATCTATGATGTTACTAGGGACAACTCTACCCTCCGTCCCAGCGATCCTCGTCGATAGAATTCAATGAGAACGCTTTTATGGAGGATATAACAGACTTTGTTGCTTGCCTTCGTCTTCCATATCTTATTGTTGAAAACCCTCTTTTCCGGAAGCTTCTCCAGCGATCTCAAGCATCACCAAGGCCTCTTCAATTCCCATCCGCTAGAACAGTTCATCGACAAATACACCAGACCGGGCAAGAGAAACAACAATTGATCCTAAAATCACTACCAGAGAGAGCTAAGCTTTCAATCGCGCTTGATTGCTGGACGTCACTATTCTCTCAGGCCTTTATGGCAATCACTGGTTATTTTATCGATATCAATTGGAATTACAGAGAGTTTCTACTTGGATTCGAGCCCCTAGAAGGCACTCATTCTGGTGAGAATCTCAGCTCAGTTCTTCTTACCCGTCTTAAAGACTACGATATCACTCATCGGATTTTGGCAATTACAACCGATAATGCCTCGAATAACCAAACCTTGATGGACAGTCTAAATGATGAGATCGAAACTCTGGCCGAGGCTACTAGTGCACCAATAGTCAGAGTTCCATGTATTGCACATGTTATTCAACTAAGCCTCAGAGATCTTCTGATTCATATGAAGCTTGAGCCAAGGAATGAGTACACACAGAGAGAATTCCAACCCTGTCCAACCAATGGGAAGAAAGACATTCTCTCAACACTTAATAAGGTACGTTGATTTAGTCTGATAATACTTATGTTACTAATATATCTATAAGGTTCGGGCACTTGCAGTCTTCGTCAACGCCAGCCCCCAGCGCCGTGAATCGTTTTTGAAGCTTCAATCAGGGGATAGAACCTTAGTTCCCATCCAAGATGTAAAGACTCGCTGGAACTCAACATTCCTAATGCTTCGCCGCGCAAAGCGTATCCGGTCTACTTATCATACCTTCTGCACTAAGAGTGGATACAATCAGTTTCTCTTAGATCGAGAGGAGTGGCGTCAGATCGATTACCTTCTCTGCATTACCCGACCCTTCTATAACTTTACCACAGTTCTTTGCCAAACTAAAGACGTCACTATCCACAATGTCTTCCAGATCTACAATGCACTATTTGAACACCTTGAGAAATCACTAAACCAGCTCCGACGGAAAAAGGTGAGCTGGAAGCAAGCGATGCGACAAGCCCTAGAAGCAGGAAAGCGGAAGCTAGCAGCCTACTATAGAAAGACGACAAATGCCTACGGTCATCTCTATGCAATTGGCACAATCCTTGCCCCATCGCATAAGCTTAACTACTTCTCTGGTGATGAATGGTCTGAGAATGAGTATGAATGGCGTGCGATATACCGCGATAGTTTTCATAACTATATCCGGCCCTACCAAGTTCGATTATCGAAGCGTCCTGGTTCACCAACTCACTCTATAATGCCTGTAACAGGCTTAAGGCTTTCAGAAATGCTAGCCCGGGAGAGCAAGGAGAGCCAGGGAGACGAGATTCAAAGATATCTTGATAGTGGTGAGTTAATCCTACTCTAATAAGTAGAAGTAGGCTAATTCTAGAACACCTTAGGTACAGTCAAAGAAGACCCGCTCGAGTTCTGGAGAAAGTAAGAGTCGTCGCTACCAGCCCTCGCAAGCGCAGCACGCGATGTTCTCTCTATCCCAGCGATAGGTGCAGGTGTAGAGCGTCTCTTTAACTCTGCACGGGATATCTGTCACTATCGTCGAGGATCACTGAAGCCAACCAGTATTCAGGATCTAATGATATATATGTGCTCGGTTAAGTTTGAACTTACTGGTCGTTATTTAGAGACTGTGAAGCAGGATAGATCCAGAAATGAGAAGGAGGCCGAGGATGAAGAGGTAGACGCTGATGGTGGAGATGATTATGTAGATGGGATTAGTGACACCGAGGAAGATCCTATGTCTAATCCGAGTTTGGGTCAGTTGACTGTCGGGGTTCATAGCCAGTAAGCACCCTCACTGGGTAATCAGGCTGGTGATGGCGATGAAGCTAGCGTAGCTAGCAAGGAAGGCGATGCTGATAAGGAAAGTGATAATAGTCTAGTTCTTCCATTGCCAGAAGGAATTGGCCGAAAGCGCTCATCAGGGAGGATATGTAAACCGTCTAAGCGGCTTAAGGATTATGAAACCTACTAAAAATGAATTGATGCTATTTCCACTCGATGCAATTGAGTTTCTCTGTATCCCTAATACTTTAGGATACTTTAAATTACTGCACAATAATATGCATGTTACGAATACCCCGCGTGGGCGGGTTTGGGCGGGCAGGTTTGGACAGTGGGCGGACACCCCCCTATCCTGTCCGCCCATGGATATTAGTGGACTGTCCAAACCCGCCCAGTGGGCAGGTTTGGGCAGCTTTGGACAGTCCATGTGCGGACTCTGCCGAGGCCTACTCTTGTGAATAGGATCCTGAATGATTTTCATTACAGACTTGCCGCGTCACCGTCACACACTTGAGGAATTGACTGATTCCTCAAGGTTAGTCTCTGTATTAATTCGGAAGACTCTTTTGATTACCTTATACGTCTACCTCTTGTTCCTTACCTAGTTCATATCCTTATCTTAACACTAATCTTATAATTATAAGCTCTAGATTCTAATACTTAAGAAGAGAAGATATACATATCTTTTAATACTTAAGAATTAGTCTTAATATTAATATATATAGTATATTAGTAGGAATACTTTAATTTAAAAGTCTATATTAATTATATTTTAATCGTTTTACCCTATTCTATTTCTAACTTCCTTAAATTTAGGGTAGATATTAATTATTATTTTATTTATTCCCCCCTAATTATACCCTAATCTAGTATTAGCTTTTATTTATCCTTATCTAGTTTTTACCTTCTTCTTACCTAGTTTTAATCCTAGTTATTCCTTATACTCTACTCTATAAAATATATATATCTTTAAGATTACTATAAAAATCTACCTACTTTCCTTTTTTATATAAATTTTATAATACCTATATAATATATATATCTTTTGATAAAATAGGCTAAATTCTATCTAGAAAGATTATATAAGTGGTATTAGATAACGTATTTCACAAGCGAGCGCCGCACACAAGCGAGCGCCGCACCCCACCAAAAAACGCGTCTTCTACACTACCCTACCACCTTTAACCACCCACCATGCCACCAAAACGTGCCCAAAAAGCTCAAAATTCTACTGAGCAGGAGGGTAGGATCCTACTAGCTGTCCAAGCTATTAAAAACAAGGATATCCCCTCTATCCGCGAAGCTGCACGCATATACAACGTATCCGATCGTACGCTCCGTCGTCGTCTTTCTGGAGTTCCAAGTCGCGTGGATTTACGCGCAAATTCACATAAATTATCTCAAAATGAAGAGATATCGCTTCTAGAATGGATACTATCTATGGACGATCGTGGATCTTCCCCTCGACCTAGTATGGTGGAAGATATGGCCAATTTACTGCTGGCAAAGCGTGGTGAGACCCCTATCCGCACTGTTGGGGTAAATTGGACCACAAACTTCGTTACTCGACACCCTATCCTCTCATCTCGATATTCAAGACCATATAACTACGAACGTGCGAAAAACGAAGACCCAAAGATCATACAAGCGTGGTTTGACCTTGTGCAAAAGACCATACTTAAATATGGTATCATCCCGTCCGATATCTATAATTTCGACGAAACAGGCTTCGCAATGGGCCTTACTGCGACTGCGAAAGTAATCACACGGGCTGAATACTATGGAAAACGTGCTCTTTTACAACCTGGTAATCGTGAATGGGTTACTGTGATTGAGTGTATCTGCTCTGATGGATATACGCTTCCACCCTACATCATCTTCAAGAACAAGAATACGAACTTGAACTTAGGATGGGCACATAACCTTCCATCAGATTGGATATTCGATGCTAGCGCAAATGGATGGACTACAGACGAAATTGGCCTACGTTGGCTTCAAAAGGTTTTGATTCCAAATCTATCACGTTCGCAAGGTGGATATCGACTTCTTATCCTCGACGGACATGGTAGCCATTTAACACCTCAATTCGACGAGTTATGCACTGCAAATAATATTATACCAATTTGCATGCCTCCACACTCCTCACACCTTTTACAGCCTTTGGATGTAGGCTGTTTTGCCGTTTTAAAGCGAGCATATGGTCGATTAGTGGAATCGAAGACGCGCCTCGGGATTAACCATATTGATAAATTCGACTTTCTTATGGCATATCCAAGCGCGCGCGCAAATACGTTTAAACCTATTATCGTCCAAAATAGCTTCCGAGCGACTGGGCTATCTCCATATTGCCCAATGGAGGTGCTTTTAAAGCTTAATATCCATCCAAAGACCCCTACCCCCCCAGGTAGCGCTGGCAGCATATTTTCGCCCAAAACGCCTCAGAATCTCTTACAGCTACAAAAACAAGCTTCGTCTATCAAAGCGCTTATTAAAAAGCGCTCAGAAAGTCCGCCCACACCTACAGATCGTATGTTCAATCAGCTTATTAAGGGCTACGAACTATCGATAAATCATAATATCTTCCTAGCACACGAAAATAAGCTTTTACGTGCAGAAATGGAGAAAAAGAAGCAAAAGAGGGCTCGTACGAGTAAATGGGTCGAAAATCCAGGTGGAATGAGTGCTGGAGAGGCCTTACAGGCCCTAAACGCACCCCTAGAGGTCGTTGAAGCGGATATACTCCCCCCGGTAGAAGCGCCCGCAGCACCTTTGCAGCAGCGAATAAGACGCTTACCTAAGTGTTCTGACTGTGGGATTAACTATAGGGCATAAACGCACTTCATGTGTAAATAGGCGTAAATAGGTTATTTATTAATATATTAGCGTTTTGGTGGTAGTATATGCTTTTAAAATAATAGGTATGGGTAGGTGCGGCGCTCGCTTGTGTACGGCGCTCGCTTGTGAAATACGTTAATACTAGTGCATAATTTATAAGCATTTTATACCAGTTTTTATGTAAAAATTGGGTCGAATTGGGTTATGTTGGGGCCCCAATAAAACCCAGCATTAGGTCCAGGTTAGGTCCGGGTTATAGAAGTTCAACCCGGACCCAGCCTGGGTTGGGTTTTGGGTCAGGACCTTCGACCCAAGTTAGGTTATGCGAACGTCTAGTGGCAAACTTCGGATCACCTCGGAATTTATGTCCTGCTCCGAGAAACGCTCGTTTATAAATTATCGGAGGACTTCAATCTCTATGGCTTGTCTGCTCCTAGGCTAGCTACTAAGATCTCATATATATTTCATACTTTGAATTCGCCATGAGTGGTCTTGAGGAGGGCGGCACTTCGACTATGCCCCGCCATTTCAACCCCAATAGGTCAATGACTGTTGAGCAAATGCACATGACACTGGTCCCCAAGCCAGATCTGAAGTCATTCCTTGGGGATCCTACGCCACTGTATGTGTCTGTCTCTGGTCTAGGAATCTCGCATTTGATCAACAAGCTGATGATGAACAGCGGTATCATGGGCTTTATCCTCGCGTTAACTACATTCGCCTGCGAATTGATGGAGTTCCGCGGTACAGTTGGTGCTGGAACCGCAACTATGTTCGTGGCATAATTTTCTTTCCACTATAGGTTCTTGGCTGACCCGAAACCAGTGGCTCCCAATACTTTTTCGGAAAACTGGTCCTCATCGTTGCGTCTGTACTCCAGTTCATTCTTGGCAATACCTTTGTCCTCGTGGTTTTTGCATCCTTTGGTACGTCAGTCCCCCATTGATACTGTGAAATCCACCGCTCATATGATAGTAGCGGCATTTTGGCTCTCGTATGCTACGACGCTGACGCCATTCTATCACGCTTCCATCGCATATGACCCGAGTAATCCCGAGAATCCGGGATTCTATAATGCATATGGTCTGGACCCTATCTTGAGACATGATGAGAGAGGTAGTCGCGTTTTCCACTAACAGAATCAATTAGGCTTCTTTACTCTTTTTATGGGACTTCTCTGCTTAATTTACCTAATATGCAGCCTCCGAATGAATCTTTGCTTTGTTGCCATATTTCTTGGACTCGTACTGGGTTTCTTTCTCCTGACGGGCACGGTTTGGCAACTGGCGAATGGAAATTTGATTTTGGCTCGAAACTTAAAGAAGGTTAGTTTTCGAAAATTGTGCACTATGTTTCAGCTGTCGCAAAACCGCGTGAGTTCGGTCAAGTGAAAAGTGGTAGCTGACATGAATCTTATGAAGGCTGCCGGTGCTTGTCTGGCATTGGGGTCATTACCTGGCTGGTACTTTCTTTTTGTGCAATTACTGGGGACAGTTGACTTTCCATTAACATTGCCAATTGGAGATCTCAGTCACATTATACCATCAGCGAGTGAGCGGAGGAAGAAAAACTGATAAGAAGGTGATGTCTGCTCATATGGAACAATCTACCAGGGATCTCAAATGGGTAAAAAATATCATAATCTGGCACATAGCATTTCTATTTGAAAAACTAGAGCGAGTTTGAAAGTTTTCACGGGCATGGGGAGGAAAGGAGGGAGGCGGTTGTCCAAGTCAAAAGGCTACTGCAAAGTGATGTCTAAAAGGACCTCGGAATTACCATCACGAAGGTCCAAGTTCCGGACCCTTGACCGTCACCCGACTCTTAGCCCTCGCCAGCCCTCGCGCGGGTGACACTCATCGCTTATTAAATACGTTATAGTTACTTATATAATATAATTTATTCTTTTAGTAGAAACTTAGATAATCTAGTATAGGTAGGGCTAGGTATATATAAACTTCCCACTAGGGACTATAGGTAGGAATTACGCACGACTAGGAACTTAAAGATACGCTAGGCGGCCTCTATAGAGCTAATAAAGCGACCATTAACCTATCATCAACCGTGACATCTATATAGAATTGAACGTGGAATTAAGTGCGTATTGTAGTATTATAATAGATCCACAGTTAGGTCAGATAAAAATTACATTCTAGAATCTTCTCTTCGAACCTCACCGAGCACCTGCGTGAATCTCCCAGAGCTGTATGCGCTTTAAACTGATCTCAACCCGGGTGGATGTTCATGATTTCAGCAAACATGTCCATAACCATTAGGTACACTGCCATGAACTGCGCGGACTTCTTCATCTGGCACAATACAGGGGGGTAAATATACACATCCCGCCGTCCAAACTCACCATACCCCCAACACAGCCAAGGCGCATATCAACAGGCATGCTCACTTCCTTCAACCACGCCTACTAATTCAAGCTGCAGACGACACCTCAAAAAATACCTAGTAAAGGAGATGCTGGTATACATTAAGAAGGCGGTTTTACATGCAGTGGAAGATCTTAGTCAAAAAAATTGATATTGCAAGGTGGCCCTATTGCCTTGCCGAAGGTCAGGGCCGTGACGTGATGCGCGACACGTATTACCACGTAGTTGAAGAGCGATCTTTGTTTTCGCGGAGCCAATCTAGGTCAAACCAGTTTCCGACATCATCCAACTCATTCAGAGGAAAACTTCT
Organism: Penicillium sp. IBT 16267x; assembly: GCA_028828865.1. Classification (NCBI taxonomy): domain Eukaryota; kingdom Fungi; phylum Ascomycota; class Eurotiomycetes; order Eurotiales; family Aspergillaceae; genus Penicillium; species Penicillium sp. IBT 16267x. The sequence continues at coordinate 3,006,714 of JAQJZQ010000008.1, read as the reverse complement.
TTCCTGAATGGAAGGCTCATCATAGTTCCATTCAAATAGGAGTGACGAGATGTCAGCAGCCAGTCTTAGGTTGTCAGCGACTGACTGGCCATTTGGTGGAAGTCGAGCAACACTTCCATCTTCATTAACCAAGGAAGGAATCGACGTAATGGTCGCGGACTTGCTCTGCTCAAAACGCCAGGTATTTCTGGTGATCTGGACAAGACGATCGAATTTGACCCGTGCATTTTCAGCCAAGGACCAAGTCTTGGCTAACGCCTGTAGCAGTTTAGAACAGGATGATGCCTGATGTGTGAAAGTTTGGAAGGCCGTCTGCAACCTCACTTGATGGCTGACCCAGAGGCAGTAGAGCATCGTGATACCCGCGACGAAAACTGAGTGTGCCGTCAGCCACGAATTTGTCATGTTGGCGAACCGATGCAACTCTGCATGGATTCTGATGGTTTCGAAGGCGCCCTCAAAACACATCTTCAGCGCGTGCTCTGTTGGTCGTGGAAAAGCCGGGCTAGGGCGGAAGATGAGCATGATACAATGATAATACTTCAGCTTGAGTGTTTGCAGCGTTGCACCACTGGACAACATCATATTGGCCGATGATCCATGATGCGGTAAACTCACCATTATCTCGTCTAAGAGACTTTTGCACTTCAGGTACAGACGTGTTTGGCAGGCTTCACGGTCAGTCGGCCATGGAAAATCTGTTGGCGATTGAGAGACTCGATAGATGATTAATTTGATCTCAGCGACGATCTGGTCAAACCGGAAAGAGTAAATGGCAGCCGCGAACGGTGACGGATCAAGGCGCGCTCTCTTATTAGATAGTCCTAGATTTGATGGTGCAGAACCGAATTCCCTTTGTTGGACTGACTGCTGTAGACCCGCGGCGCCGGGAAACTCAATGTCAATGGCTTCATCGCGGAGGGTCAGGGGCCTGCCAAGTACTGTCGATAGTGTCCTCTCTATTGAATAGGCTGACCAGAATATTCCACTTCGTACCTGACTTCTGGTGGACGCCGCCTGCGCATCTTCTGGTGATCGAATATGTTTGTCTTTGTCGATTAGTCTACGCATCGCATGGCAGTCCAGAACGCGAAGTGCACTCCGTACAGTTGAGTTCATTTGGGGTGTTTTCAACAGGATGGAATTTATTGGAGAGCACAGGCAAAAAGGAAGTAGAAGACTCACTCATGGGTTCCTTTCTCTGTAGTCCAAGATCTAGGCAGCTCGCTATAATTGTGGACTTCAGGAACCACGCATTCAGACCATTGGATGATGTCAAGCTATTCAAGGCTAGGAGTAGCATTGTCTGGATTCCTGGGATACTGTCGTGAAGCTGTAATCTTGCCACAAGTTGCATTGCTGCTGCAAGGTAGCCATCAGCCGAGAAATCTGTTGAGAACTTATACTCCAGTACTCGTGCCCCCAGGGATAGAACCAGAAATAACTGAGCCAAGCTCATCTCATTAGGTAGTACACTCGTAGGGGTGGGTCCCACAGGATTAGCAGGTCCCTCCAGGTTTGAAATCTGACAATATATAGGATCCACGAGGTTCCGAAACCCAGGCTCATCCAGGAACGGATACAGGGGCTGGAAGAATTCGAAATAAGTACTGACAAAATATTGTGCCTCATCCAGGCTGGGAAGTGGTGCAGTTGGCTGTCCACCGGCCTGATGGTACACGTTGTTGATCTCTCCAGTTGTCCAAGAACTTTGCAGCCCTTGTGTTTGTGGTGCTGCAGCAAAGATAAGCCGCGCAAACGTCACCCCGGAAGATGGTCCAAGATACTTGGGATCGCTTGAGCTGCCCAATGAGAGTAGACCGACTTCGTGAGCAAGAGGCTGCGACGGTCCAATCTCAGCGGCAGCAGCAAAAGAGATGTCAGAGGGGACGTCCGCCGCCGCTGCAGCGGTCGCCGAGGACATGGGTGTATATGGGCTGGAGTGTTCTCTAGATATATTCGACGGTTCTGATTCGTCCAATGTTGAAGTCTCTCTTGGCGCTTGCCCTGATAGGGGCGCTCGGGGTCCAGCGTCCAGGGCCACTTCTGGACCAGCATGGCGGACAATGCTTTCTAGCCAGTGAACACGTTCTTGCAGTGAATTCATGTGCCTTGGCCATCGTCTCTGTCAGCTATGCCGTGAACAGCCGGAGTCATGGATACTAAGAGCTGCATCATGCAAGCCTCAGAGTCATACCTTAGCAAAATCCGGTTGTCAGGTCCTCTACCTTCAATACAGGACACGTTCGCCTTCACACAGCCTGCGCAGGCCGGAATTTGGCCGTCGCAGCGAGTCTTACGCTGCCGACAGCGAACACAGGCTGCTCGCTTGCGTAGAAGGCCGGCGGCTAGCATGGCTTCGGGATCCGACATTGTAGACGGAATCGGGCCACCTCAAGGACCCAAGCATTAGATATGAAGGGTAGGTGGGAAATAATGCAATTGTTTCGGCAGGTACCGAACCCTGTGGGGCATGGAGAAAGGCAGGGGTGGAGGGCTTGTTAAGTCGAGGCCGTAGTGCAGAAGCCCTACTGCCGGAGCTTGTCCGACCAAGGAGGGGGCCGGAGCCGCGCCGACAGTGAGGAGTGTCCAGTAAGAGCACGACAACGGCTACCTTGGTTTCGTTTATTAACATCGGAAGAACTATTTGCCCTATGTTCTAGATTTAGCGCTCTGCTGGAGCGGGGCCGGGCCCGAAGCCGATTTCGCATTGAGTCTTTTATTGTGGGGCAATGGAGTGTGTCCGGGGCGACTGGGGAGTGTTCACAGAGGCTTGTGGAGGCATTTATCGGGTAGATAGACTCCGGACTTTTATGCGAAGAGCGAAATCGTAAGTGCGTGGGCATCTTGGATGCTCTAAGCATTATTCAAGAGTCCTCCACCTGCACCAGAGTGAAAGCTTCACCTATTAAAGCTCCATGATTCCTCTCTGTTCAATCTAAACAATCAAAACTCAGACCTGCTTGGTGACTTGAATTCAAATCGCAAACATGGGCTCTACAAGGGCTCTTCTCCTTATTGGAAATGTCCACCACGTTAAAGATGAGTGGAGATCTCTCTGTGACCAAGTCACCCTGTTGGTAGGTCGCATCAGCATCAATCCTATTTTTACAACTGCGTGACAGTATCATAGGAATACAACACCGGAAATCGCCAAGAATTCCTCGCAAACTGCAAGAGCGGTCTCTACGATAGCGTGTACGGTATCTTCCAAGGGTTCGACTCGCTGAAGATCACCGGTCCTTTTAACAAGGAGATGGTTGCAGCTTTACCGGAAAGTTTGCGATTCATATGTCATCATGGAGCAGGATACGATAACCTCGATGTGGATGCTTGCACACGTCGCAGTATGTTTTCTACTACGATCTAGGTGTGGCAAAACCCTAATATGACACAGATATATCTATCTCCAACACACCCAAAGCTGTGGACAACGCAACGGCGGATATCGCAGTGTTCTTAATGATCGGAGCACTTCGACGGATCTCGGTCCCTTTTATGGCCATTCGAGACGGTCAATGGCGGGGCAAAACTAAGCTGGGCCACGATCCACAGACCAAGACGCTCGGTATCCTTGGTATGGGAGGCATAGGAGGGGTGAGTCCCGTATATCATGGTATACCTGTATGTTGTCCTGATCTATGAGATAGAAAATCGCCACACGAGCCCTCTCATTTGGCATGAAAGTTATATATCACAATCGCCGAGCTCTTCCAGACACACAGTCCCAGGGTGCCACTTACGTCTCGTTCGCCGATCTTCTCTCGCAATCTGACGTGCTAAGTCTCAATCTCACCCTGAACACTTCGACACGCCATATAATAGGCGCGCCTGAGTTGGCTCAGATGAAAAACAACGTTGTAATTATCAATACATCCCGAGGGGCATTGATTAATGAAGCTGCGTTGGTGGACGCACTGGAGAGCGGGAAAGTATACGCCGCTGGCTTGGACGTGTACGAGTCGGAACCGAACGTGCATCCCGGATTGCTGAAGAGCGACAAAGTTGTGCTGCTGCCCCATGTTGGGACGGCAACAGTTGAATCACGGGTATTTCTCCCCACGACTTCATCCCGTTTCTTTTTCTCTGTCAACAAGCTGACCATTGACAAACAGACGGCGATGGAGAAACTTGTGTTGGCGAATTTGAGAGCTGCTATATCTGGGAAGCGCCTGGTGACGCAGGTGCCGGAGCAACTGCAGTAGCTCTAGAAGTAGAAATTAGCAAATGGACGGCTATAGCAATAGATAGCGCACCTTGTCCCACTTGAATAATGCGAGCTCGCTTATCATTTAGAGACATAAAGACTGTGACTTACTGGCAACTCTCAATATTGATGATTTCTAGCGGTGTTTGTAGCTTGTATATAACACCACCCTAACACCACCCTAACACCTGTAGGAGTTCTGTGTACTTTATACGACTGCCTCTTAGCAGTATACGTTTGCCTTATACTTACCTACTATGCCATTATTCAATTTATTTTCTCGAGGGCGGCCGCGGCAAGCTGCTTTATCGTCGATGAACCCTCTGGATCACGCATAGGATTTTTCTCTGTTGATATGTGCGCTTGTTGATGTAGGCTCGTGGTCTTTCAATGGCTGCGCCAGAACGGGCATGAGGGGCCCACCACCTGTGAAGGTACTGAGAGCTTTGGAGCGGCGACGTCTCCGAGAAAGAATCTGGTGTAGCTACTCAATAGATGACAGGAAATGGAAGCTCAATATGCGTTTTAGTCAGAAGACTTTCCTTCCTAACTAGCAGAGTCGCTGTGAAATGGACAGATATTGGTAGCTGCTATGTGCTATCAAGAAATACCGAGAACCTTGCTAGGCATGTACGCGGGTTTTTAGATAACTATATTTTCGGAGCTCTGTTCGATGACCCTAGGACGTCCATGGCCGCCTCGATTCCTTGCGCATAAATCTCAACTCCTTGCATCTTCAGTTCTGTGAGCTCCAAAGTACCGGCGTTCTCGGCTATAAATTCGGTATAGTTGTCTCGAACCTTCTTGTTCAGATTGATTTTTCTGAAACCATGATTGACTGCAATTCGAAGTAGCTCGTCGGAGACGCCGAATGCCCCATGTAGAACAATTGGTATATGTGAAGGGATTTCCTGCCGTATCTTGTCCACCCTTGTATCAGGTCAGCATGGCGAAGGATACACAGAGCGACACACCCAGGCGGCTCACCTATCAAGTTGCCAGAAATCTTTAGCACCCCCGGCCGATGGATAGGGCCCGTGGATGTTACCAAAGGACGGTGCAAGAAAATGGACGCCTGTTTGAGTCAGGAAATGGCTTGCTGTGGCGGGGTCGGTGAACAAGGCCTCCATGTCCACTGTAGGAAGACCATCCTCGCCCCCCTCAATTCGCCCCATTTCCGCCTCAATTGTAATGCCACGCGTCTTTGCGATCTCGACAATGCTGCGACAATATGCAACGTTCTCTTCCGGATCGAGAGTAGAAGCATCCACCATAATGGAGTCAAATGGAAGGGTTAGAGCCTCTTCCACATCCTCGGATTTGGTGCAGTGGTCAAGGTGAACAGCTATTGGTACTGACGCTGCATGAGCTGCCTTTACGACGTATTCAATAAAATGTTTCCCCTGGAAGTGCATCGTCCATGGGAAGATCTGGATAATCGCAGGGGACTGCCTTCTCTCCGCAGCTCTGATTACAGCCATCACTCCGTCGGTGTTGTAACTGCGATGTGGTGTGAGCTCGATGCCATAAGTCTCTCTAAGCCAAAGGCTTTCCCAAACTCACCAATTGTATGCTCCAACTGCATAGCCACCTGCGCTTGCAGCGTGTAGGATCTGCCATGTCAGATTATTCCCTGGAAATTCTTTTAGACCTTTCTGAATAGCCATGATTGTAAAAGAATTATTGACCACCAATTGGCCTGATTTGTGGAAGCACTCTTTGAACTCTTTTCGAAGAACCAACTTATCGCTATGGAGATAGGAAAGGTGTGAGCATTTAAGAGCCGCGAAAGTCTAGGTCAGAGAGATAGGATTCGGGCCACGTTCCGGTAAGCTTTTTAAGCCTGGCAGGGGAGCGGCGTCTCACCGACAATACATCGACCTACACCTCGGTAATACAATGAAGTTCAACTCCACTATTTTGGGGTTTAGCGTCCTGCCGGAGCGAAATCCGGCCCTAACCTTCTCTGCTATGAGTGGTGCTGGCCGCGTGTCTTACTGTGGAGCAATAAAGTGGGTCGGGGCGGGGACGCTCCCCGACCCTAGATGAGCTAAATAAAACTTCTCTTTAGCCTTCCTCCAACATGCCACTCCCAACTCTCAGCAAAGCCACCCCCTGCCTCTTCTCAAGCCATCAATTGCACGCATTCTGCCCCGCTATCTGTGTTTCTGCCTGCCGGTCGCCAGCCATGTCACCGAAAGATCTTCTCAAACTAGTGACAGTGAACACAGCGCCGGAGCGCGCTAAGCGGGTGGTCGGACGATTGACCGCCGCCCTAGCAGACCGGTATACCATAATCCATGCGGCCAACTGCGAGACGATCAAGCAGGTTCGACCAACGGTCCGCGAAATCCAGCCCGACTTGCTCTTCTGCGCGTCCATGTGGACACTCGAGCAGGCCCGCGATATCCAGCAGATTGCCATTGAGGAGCAACCAAACGTCAAAACCCATGCTATTCCCGCGGGTCTCCACGTTGAGAGGGGCCCCGATGGAGTGGTCCTGTACC